>LGTU01000219.1:0-74233 GCA_001314425.1 Phytophthora pluvialis
AATAGTCTTATCATTATCATTAGTAGTGCAAAATTCTCACTACTACCAAACCCTGACTGGGACAAACCATGCCCCAACCGCCGCGTAGCGGCGGCGAAAGCTAGTTTGCGAGTCATGTGAGGCAGGCAGTGGTGTGCACAGGGCATTTACGAGTACCAATGCCCCATTAGGAGCACCCTGATCATTATGCTTGTAAAAGCATGATCTGTCTGACACGACTATTATAGTTATTCGTCAGACGAACTCAGAGTATCTGTGACTCTTATCTCTTCTGATGGTTCACGTATCGGAGTGCCAGCAGCGCCAGAAGACGAACGGCTGCGGCCCATGCTATAAGTATGCCAATATTCCGCCAGATGTCGCTGTGCTTGACCTCGAACATGGTTTCCAAGTATTCCTTTAGAGTAATACCGGCGGGGAGACTCGGTGGCGTGTCCGTCATCTGCTAGCAACCACTCTCACTGCCGTCTCCACCGCTAGGACAGTCGCCAAAAACGATTGCCGCTAGACTGCCGAACGAGTGTTTGTTGGGGATAATGTCGTTGAGCCACTTGTAGCCACGAGGAATGGAGGCGGTCGGAGGGTTGAAACCCGTGAACAGGATGCAGATCGTATTGATGAGTACGACGAACACCGACGCCACCTCCATGCTTGGCAGCGCGTACGCCAGGAGTTGGCCAAAATACGAGTTGAGAAGAATGAGAAGCGACATGCTAAGCCAGTACGTTAAGAACGAGGCGACCCCCGTGAACCCCACTGTCGGATAGTAGACCGCCATAAAGAGCAACGTCGTTCCAAAGCAATACGGAATCTCAACCAATGTGGCCCCAACAAAATACCAAAACGCGTTGTACGTCTGGGATGCACGCTCACGGTAAAACGCCGTCCGCTCCTTGATTGTAATGGGTACCACGCTGTTAAGCGTGATGAATGCGTTTGATGACGACGTCATGTAGATCATACCAAGACCTGAGTTGGCACCTTGGTACGAGCTGTACTCCACGGATATGAAGGTAATTCCAAACACGATACCGAGAAACAGCGCGATCACGATTCGCGTCATGTTATACGATACTGGAGATCAAAGAACCGCTTCGTCAAAAACACCGCCTGCGTCCAATTGCTTGCAGCACGCTTACGCTTGAACGCCAACGCTGGCAAGGTCGATGACGGTCGAGTAAACCCTCGCTATCCAGATTCGTTTCCAACTGACGCCACTGGTCGCTAGCTTTGAAGAGCGACACAAAGTCCGCCTTGTCCCCACTATCGTTGCCCACACCCGCTCCGATCACCTCCAACATCCACGTCGCAGGGTTGAACCTTTCTCCAGCTTCGCCACACCGTCAATCGACTCGAAGTACGACACCAGCCTCGAAGCTTTAACACCCAGATCACCGAAGAAGACCAACTCACCGCCACGCTTCAGCAACAACAGACTGTCGAACACAGTGAAGACCACTGCCGACGGCTGGTGGATCGTGCACACGATGGTGCGGCCCGTGTCCGCCACCTTGCGCACACCGTCCATGATGAGCTTGGCAGAGCGCGCGTCCAGACCACTCGTAGGATCGTCCAGGAGCAAGACACTGGGTTGTGCCGCCAGCTCCACGCCGATCGTCAGTCGCTTCATCTGCTCGGTAGAGCTGCCGCGGATGATCTGGCCGGCGATCGGGTTCAAGTCGAGCAAGTCCAGACACTCGTTCACAGCGTCGTACTTCTGGCTGTCGGAACGTCGGCGTCCTGACGCAGGAACGCGCTGAAGGTTAAAGCTTCACGGAAGGTAGACGCGTCCGAGTGGATGTCCATCTGCTCGCAATACCCCGTAGCTCGGCGGATGGCAAGTTTGGTGGCCGGGTGGCCGTTGAGCAGGATGTCGCCGCGAATCCGCCCGCCCGTCTTGCGACCCGCGATGACGTAGTTTTGCCAGCACCTGAAGACCCCATGAGCGCCGTGATAGTACCCAGAAGTGCGAAACCACTGATTCCCTTGAGCAAGTCAATGGACCCTTTGGGGTTAGTTGGACCAGGCACGGAATACCACAAGTCCTTGAAAGCCAAAGTGACCGGTGTGAAGCTCTTCTCAGTCGTCTGGACTATGGGAATCGATACACCACTTCCTGCAGATTTGTTGGCTGCTGCAGCTGTCGGAGTAGCCAACAAAGTGTAGTCGGCAGTGGATGTTGAGGTCTCAACACTAGCGCTATCGTCGTTCGATGTGAGTAAAACGTTGACGGGGTCTTCCGTGCGCCAGTATTCCAGCACCGCCCAGGCAATCACCATAAAGAAGATGTAGAGCCCCACCAAGTAGACGATGCCCATGTACAGCAGATGCGTCCGGTCGGCACATCAAACGTGCCCAAGGAGTATTCGCTCATCGTCATGCCGTACGTCTCGCAGTAATCGATGTATTTATAGACGTACACGTTGAATCGGGGGTCTGTGTACTGGTTCACTGCAACCGCTCGAACGCTCCATGCGACCGGGCTGAGCCAATACATCCAAATCAAATAATCCGGAATCCAGCGTTTGGTGATCGCAAAGCCAGAATACATCGGGAACAGCAGAAGTGAAAGCATGGAGACTGCGCTCGCAATGTTCATGTCTGAGCAGATCACCGCCAAGAAGAAGAACCAGGCAGCGAAAGTCATACTCGACAGAAACAGTAGCAGTTCAAATAAAAAAAATCCTGCTGCCGTCGATACGAATCCAATACATAATTGTGCCAAAGACAATCGTCTCGATCAACGAAATTGGTATTTCCGGCTATAACGTGCTTCAAAACACGACTTCGAAAGTGAATTCTCAAATCCTCTATGATATATCACTAAGTACGAGCGCCAACTAGTGCACTAAGTAGCAGGACAAACTGGATGCAAAGCACAATAAGTAGAAGAATGTTCAATGAGTTTTCCCCCAGTTTCGATCGACCGAAATAGGAGAACTAAAGATTCGCGTGATCCTCGCACGATTCGAAATCCACACGTGTTTTTTAACCTCAGGCCAGGTTGACAATGTCCGTACCGCTCACAGTGATTGCGTGAGGCAGAGTTTGCGATATCTGCACTCAGAGAGATCGGGAACCAGCAACTCTGTTGTAATCGACCTCACACGGTGTATTTATATTTGCTACTTCGACGTACATTGTTTCTGGAGTGTAGTAGTGTAGTGGATTTTCTTTTTCTGCAGACATACATGTAGCAGCACGTGACACTAGTGGTCAAGCAAAAATGATCGTGAAACATTTGTATTTAACTTGAAAAAAAAGCAAGCAACCAAGCAAGCAACCGGGACTGCTTTGACTTCAATTGGCAATTCGCCCGCATCAGCCCAAGAGCTCGAAGGAAACAAACAGGGGGGGGGGGGGGGTAGCTCAACGTGCATTTATCATGCATTGTTTTCCTATTCGTAGTCTTCACTGTTGGGATCAATGCTGAGTCAAAGCCCCAAGAATCCAGCATACCTAATCCGAGCGCTGTGCCTCGCTGCCTCACCATGGCCAAGATCGATGACCCCGCCAAAGTCAACGAAGCGAGGGCAGGAGCACCAATGATTTTATCGAAACTCTGGATGCTATTGGAGATAAGGTGCTGCTCAAGATGGGCATGGATCCGACCGTTTACATTTTGCAAATACTGGGGTTACACTTGCTGACAATCCTAATCTGTTGCTGTAACCGGCAACGTTCTTCCAATCTTATAAGGATACCCAGGAGCCGCAGAAACTTGATCAGAACATGCAGGGTCAGTTGTTCAAGAATTGGATCGGCTTCACGTTCACCCCGAAGGACTTCGTGGACGAGTTGGTGACCTTGCCGAATACATGTTTTTCGACTGGCCTCAAATCCCAGACCTTGGAGGTTTATACCTTGCAGTATGCAGCACAGCATGGCAAGGATACGTTGAAGACGGTGAAAGCTTTGTTCGACAAACAAAACACTTGAAGAAGGCTACGTGACGAGGTGGTGCCGGCAGCAGCTAAGAAGACGAGGCCGTACCACAACCAATATTTCTCCGTGGGGACACCATACACGCTGAGCATGTACTCCTCCATCGGCATCCCATATTCCACGCAGTAGTTCACTCCACTGTACACGCACGTATCGAAGCGAGAATCTCTGTACTGGTTCACGGCGACAGCGTGGATCCCCCACGCGTGCGGACTGATCCAGTAGACCCACGACAAATAGACAGGAATCGTGTCCTTCGTAATCAAAAAGCCGGAGAACGTAGCTAGGAACAGCAGCGAGAGCAGCGCAACGGTGTTCGCGACGTTGATGTTGGGGCACACGGACGCGATGAAGAAGAACCAGGCCGCGTACGTCATATTCACGAGGAACAGCACAACATGATACAGAATGAAGCTCTGAGCATTCGCCACGAAGCCGGACATCCAGTAGACGATGGACCCGAACAACCACGTCTCGGCCAGTACGACCGGGATCTGCTTCACAGAGCTAGCAATCACAAACGACGACGTGCGGTAGAAGTTCGCGCCTCGCTGCTTGTAGATCACATCACGCGTAGCCAGAATCGTTGGGATCGTGGAAGACTTGGTCACGGATAAAGTGTCCACGGCGGTGTATGCCAGGCCCATGACCACCTGCGAGTTCACCTCGTCGAACTGATAAAACGCGGTGCCGTACAGCAACCCAAGGACCAACGCCATGAATAATAGGCTCTTGACAGCGGCAGAATCTTGGATCAAAACTCTTAACTCACGGGCAACAGTGGTCGCAGTCCCTGCCAGAAAGGTCTGCTACTCCGGCGTTTGCTCGATGTGGGTCTTGTTGTCTTCATACTGATCCAACGCCAAAGGGGCGTGCAGGTTCTTCATCATGCGCTGACAGATGATTGATTTCTCGAAGCTGTCGGCAAACTGGTTCGCGTACCTTGGCACAAGGCCAACCTCATACTGGCGTTGCTTGTCTGTTCCAAGATCTAGCAAGAAGTCTGCCACGTCACGGTTGGGAGGGCATGTGAACCCCATTTCTTCAAAGTAACCCTTCGCTTCGGAACGAGGACCATGGTACGCCACGTACCCAACATTCAACAGAAGCACATCGTCGAACAACTCGAAAACCTCTGGCGACGGCTGTAGCAGCGAGATGACCACCGTCTTGTTGAACGTCTTGGCCAGGCTGCGCTGCGTCGAGATGATGTCGAACGTCGCGGCGCTATCCAGCCCGGTGCTGATCTCGTCCATCTTGAGCACGAACTTGTTACCAAACGCCATCTCGCCCGTCGTCACACGCTTGCGCTCACCACCAGAGACACCACGCAGCATGGCATCGCCGACGACAGTGTTCTGGCAGTTCTCAAGGCCAAGCTGGCGGATGACGATGTCAGGGTGATGCTTGTACACATCAAGTGTGGCTTGGTTCTCCTCATAGGTGGCATAAGTGAAGTGTTTTTCATCACGCTTGGATAGGCCTCCGCCATTACAGACATGCGCGAACTCGAGCGTCTCCTTGACCGTCAGTGTGGGCAGGTGCTTGACGTTCTGAGGCACGTACGCGACGAGTTGAGGCAGTCGTTTCCCCAAAGTCTCACGTGACAGACCATTGAACGTTTCCTCGCCTTCAACTGAAACGTTCCGCCCAGCAGGGAACCTTCCACTCAGCAGCTTCATCAGCGAAGACTTGCCCGACCCAGGCTGGCCGAGAATCAACGTCATGATGCCAGGCTTGAACACACCACTCATGTTGCGAAGGATGCTCTTCTTGATAACGTGCCGCTTAGCCCCCACCTGGCGCGCACTTTGCTTGATGACGTTGGGGATGGTCGGCAGCTCCGCTTGGACTTGGGTCTCATCTTTGACGGTGATGTCGACCGCGATGGACACGTTCTCGAAGCGAACTTCCACTGAGGTAACGGTCGGCCGAGTGCCACTTGCGTCCGAGAGGCCACGTGCTCGTGCAGCTCGGCCGCCCCACGTGCCATGAGCGCCTCCCCGCTATCGTACGCGACCTGGCGTTGACCACTGCCGGTTGTCGATGTTGCCATCTTTGAGCAATGCACTTGCCGCGTATCACCAAGTGCTGGGTACTGCGCAAGTTTCGGAATGAGACCAGGCCTGGTGGGAATCGAATGACACGTTCAAGGTGTGCAACGCCGCCATAACCACAGTGATTGTGAAGTCCTCACTCCAACGTCATCTCGAATGTTTATGGAGGTCACGCGTGGCGGTTGTTTATGGTTGGTCGAGCCAATCTGTAAGGTAAAAAAAAAATAGCTGTTGTAGCAGTGCATGTCCTGTGTAGAACACAAAGCAACGAGTGCCGTTCAAAAGTCGTGGAATTGCAGGATCTGGCGTCCCTAGCTAGCTTAGTAGACACCGTAGCGCGGTCTCTCCTTCCCCTCGCCATTGTTGCTGCTATTCCCACGCAGAGCGCTCTTTCGTCGAGCTTTCATGAGCCCCGCAGCTCCGCCGCCAACCATCACGGGACCTTCGGGCTCCCCGTCATCGAAGGACATGGCCCCAAACATATCGCTTGTCGATGGCGCCTTCTTGTCTGGTGCGACACCATTAGACCCGCCGTGCTGGTCAAGCCAAATGGGCGGGTGCGTGGACTTCTGCTGTGGTGAACTCCCATCGTTCATCGAGTCGTCGTCCTCGTCGTCTCCAGCTGCGCGTCGTCGGCTTTTGCCTGGCGCAGAGTTCGGCGGTGGGAACACGTCCGCCATCATCTGCTTCTCCTCGACGGGGACGGAGCGAGGCGGTCGCAACGCAGCAACTCGCCGGACGTGAGACGCACGACTCCCACGCACGCAGGTCGTTCGGTCTGCATCAAAGTGATCGGCGTTGTTGCCTTCGTCGTCTTCGCTTCGAGCAGCTTGAGCCAGCAGAGCTTGGAGTCGACGCTGCAGAGCTGGCGAACAGCTCGTCTGGATGAAGGCGTGGAGTTGTTCGGCGCTCGTAGACTGTAGAAACCGCATGATCTTGGCAGACGCAGTCTTCACCAGAGGACTCGGATGCGCCACACATGAACCGAGGAACGGGACGACGTTGTCCAAGCCCAAGGGCTCCGATGATGACGACGACGACTTTGCGCCTCGACTGGTCGACTTGCGTCTTCCCGGTATCGTCGGGGACGGCGCTCCGCTGCCGCTGCTGTCACTCACAACAAGGAATTCATAGAGCAGTTCCAGTCGCAGCAGAAGTTGCCACCGTAGCTCTGTAAATGCGATCTTCCGTCCTGCAGTGGATTCTCCGGCACTGCCGCTCATATCGCTCTGCTCGGGTGCACTCAGGATGGCGTTGCAGACTGCATTCTTCCCTATCGCGCTCTTGCCAGCCACGAGACGGAGGATCTCGCGCACCTTCGAGCGTACACGGACACTTTCGCTCGCACTTTGCTGCACTACAGTTCGGATCGTAGATCCAAGCACGAGATGCACGCCCCACTCCCCCCACGGAATCGCGTAGTCCTGTCCGCCTCCGCCATAATTCTGGGACGGAGGGTCGATTAGTAGCTGGAGCAAACCGAAGGCAGCCAAGCAGACGCTAGGCGTGGCGTCGAGTGTGAGCTGCTTCGCCAAAAGGCAGCAGGTCTCCCAAGCGCCTTTGAATTTCGGATCGGGAGTGGACGCAGCGAGATAATCCACGAGTTTGTCCACGCCGAGACATCGTTGGGCAGCACTAGCGCTCGGCGAAGTCAGCAGCTCCGTGATTTCAACCGAACAGATTTGCTGCAGCTTGTGAGCGTCGACGCCTAGCGATCTCTGCAGCTTCCTGCCGCTGTCAACCTCCGGCCGGCTACTATCGTCGTTATCTCGAGTCAACGAGCTAGTTGGCAGTGCCTTGGTAATCTGCACAACACTGCGCGTGATCGTTTCCCGCATCGAAGGCTTCAGCTCGGCTAGGAAGCTGTTGAGATCCACTGCTCCGTAGGAATCGTTAGTGCCGCCGTTCGTAGCTTCGTAGATCGTGACGTAGATCGTTATGGCGGCATTGCGCACATCCACATGCTTGTTTTCCAGTGCAGGTCGGACAATCCCCAAGATGAGCGACAAATCGGGCTGCTGCTGGTTGTCACCAGCGGGAGCCTCTCTCACGAGCATCGTGAACAATCTCAAGAGCTCTCCGATCACCAGCGGCGAAGCCGATACCGCGTTAGATGACGACGCAAGCTGCTGGTACTTTTCAGCCAGCATTTTACACATGCGAGCGTGGCCAACGTGGCTCAGGGAGGCCATCGAGTGCAACAGCGTGAAGCAATCTTGCCGTAGACGCTGCTTCGTATCTCCCAGCTTCTGGAGTACCAGCCCAACAACATTTTCCAGGATCTCGTCGACGTACCGGTGCTCCGAAGACACCAGAGGCAGGAAGTCGGTGGCAAGAACCTGGAACAGACGCAAGGCGCACTGGAAAACACGCGCGACAGTATCGTTCAGCCCGATTTCAAGAACCTGGGCAAGCATCCCGAGCGCTTCCAGTGTCTTCGGGAGTGCAGTATCAGCAGCAACCCGCCCACTGGCACAGCACACGACTTGGCGCTCGACTTCACGGATTGCCGCTTCCCGCTGAGCCCAAGCCTTGTCAAGCAAACAACGTACTAGCTCGTCTCCAAAACCTTGGATAATGTTTGAGAACAGTTCCTTCTGGTCGCTTGTCAGAGCGGTTCCGTAAGGAAGCTGAACGGGTTGCGATTGAGCCGCACTACTAGATTGTGTTCCAGAAGATGAAGCATTCGCCGATAGGGAAGGGTTGGCGAGCGCCGGTCGATGCTTCGTTGAGGATCCAGAAGCCGTAGGCGGGCGAATTGCGCCGGAAGTTCCCGGCCGAGCAGGCTCAGTAGGGATCTCGAAGTCGTCCACCTCGTCCATCAGCATATCCGACTCCATGACACCGCGTTCCACCAGCTTTGAGATAAGCTTCTGCCGAGAGGACCGAGCGAGAGCATCTAGAAATGGCGTGGCGGCACTACGCGCCACTTGCATCGTGTCGGCTACAATTTGGAGCGACATGAGACGCACATTCTGGTCCTTGTGCTCACACACTTGCAACGCTAGCTGCAGCACATTTCGGATTGGCAGCAGTCCTTTGTCTCCCGAGGAGCTCTCTTGGATGCCGAATTCCAGCATCAGCTTCGAGACGAGAGCCATCTTGTTGGTCAAGTAAGTGGCCGAGAGTGTCTGCGGAGACGAGTTGCGATCACACGCGATCATTTCGTCCAGCAAAAACACGGGGCCGATACAGGATGCCTGTCTAGACAGCAGTAGCAACGCATCTTCCGTCGTGACATGCAACCGGTTCTTGGAATCTCCCAGCTTGACCAGCAGTCGTGGGATCAGTGGGCGCACTAGATCGTGCATTACATTCACGTCTGCAGGGGATGCCACGGCACTATCAAACGCGATGCTAACTTCCATCAGCAGCGATACACCGGCTTCAAAAACCGAGTTCACACGATCCTGAAGAGCCTGCATTAGCGTCGATTGCACCGCATTCACCAGGGTGCGCTGCGATACGGTTGACTTGGCGTTGTGGCTCTCGAACGAGAGTTGCCGCGTCTCGACCACGTACTGCACGTAGCTAAGGGCTTCGACTCGGGGGGCCCACGCGTTAGAAAACAAACACCGCGTCGCCTTTTCTCCAAAACACTCGAGCATGTCGACCGCAAGGTCCTTGTTCTGGTCTTGAATTGGTTCTGCGTAGGGTAGGTCGTCCTCGCGTTGAGAAGCTTTACTCTGTGGGGAGAGCGCCGCAACGGGGACATCAAACGCCGCGGCATTGCCAATGCCGTCCCGACCATCATCCGAGGATTCCTCACTACGGACCGACAAGCGCTTACTCTTCTGAAGAGCATTCTTCAGCCCGGTATTGATTTTGGCTTGGATGGAGGGTTTCAACTGTTGGTTGTGCTGCTTGAAAAGAGACTCACACCAGTTCTTGGTGTGCTCGTAGAGCGCTTCGGGAGTTCCCCTCATTTCTGCGTGATGGGAAGGACATATAAGAAATCCAAAAACATGGTTAGCGCCCTGCCAAAGAATTGATACGAAACAGTGCTACAAAACTACCGTACCAGACTCTTCGCATCGAATCACGAGACACTGCACCAGCAGATCAATCGCAGCCGTTCGCACATGAACACTGGAGTTTTCAAGTGCCACCATGCTGATTTTCATGGCGTTGGCAAAACTCAAGCCACTCGCCTTCTCGTCCATGCGATACTGGTTCGCAATAGCATTGAGAATCTTGATCCCGACAAGTTGGTGACGCCAGGATACATTCGCACTCGAAGCAGATGGGCCAGGCTGACTTGGGGACAATAGCGGTGGCGTGGGGGAAGACGACGACATCACTTGCGAAAGTTGAAGCGTCAAGTATCGTGTGATGTCCACGCTCTTGCAAATCAAGAAGAGCAACGAAGAGACCGCTTCGCTCGAGTCTTTTTCATTCGAGCCGGCGCCACGCAGCAGCAGTGCACTTGCGATTCGGTGAATCACCGGGCGTTCCTCGTGAAACGCCATGGAATGGAAGTCTTTCTCGCTCATGGCTGCATTAAACGCCACTTTCAGTAGCGACGTGCAGCAACTGGAAGCTACTTGAGTTACCGCGTCCTGAAGTGCGAACTCCATCATGAAGCAGGCGCCATCGAACAACTTGACGAGGTTCTTGCCCTTGAAAACGTTCTGGAAGCACATGCTGGCATCCGTGATCGCGACCACGCGCGTCTTCCACGTCTTGCTTCGAAACGATCGCGCGATTTCAGCTCCGAACGCGTTCTTGACAGCCTCCAAGCCCCGTTTGGTCTTGTCATCCGCTTCAAACTCGTCATCCTCGTCCCCAACATCACTAGTGCCTCCTTCCAACTCATTCTCCTCGTCGTTCTGCTCATCGCGTAGCAGCAACGGCAGCACCGCACTCTTCGCCACATCGGCGGGCGTTTTCCCTTCCGCGTCACACGCGTGAACGTCCGCGCCTGCCTCAATCAACAGCTTTACGATGGCTGGATGGTTCTCCGCACTGGCGAAATGCAGCGGGGTCTTCCCGTTCCTCCGGGTACCCGACAGCTCCGCGTTGCACTCGACGAGGAAGTTGGCGACCCCTTCGTGGCCTCGGAAGCAGGCGATCTGCAGAGGGGTGAAGATGCCCAGATCGCCGTCACGCGGGACGACGCCACTGCGATCACTGTAGTCCGTGTCGATGTCGGCTCCGTTCGAGACGAGCCACTTGACCAGCGAGAGCTCGCCGCTGCTGGCAGCGTAGAACAGAGGCGTGTGCCCAAAGGCGTTGATCTCGTTGAGAAAGGCCGCGGCCAAGCCTTCACACATGAGCAAGTACTTGCACGCTTCCAAGTTGCCATTGTCGCACGCGTAGTGCAACAGCGAGTTCTTGGTTTTGGGTTCCACGATCGACTCGATGGCCCTCTGCGGACTGTCGGAGCTGGCGTCCGCTGCGTCGTGGAGAACGATCTGCAGATAGTCCCGCACGGCCTCGAAGTCGTCCTGCTGCGCGGCTTGGAACAATTCCTTCAGCGTGAGCGTCTGCGCGTGGTCCTTGGACATGACGGCCCCGAGAGACGCGAGATCGGCGTGTGTCTCCTCGGAAGTGAGGGCTGCGCGATATCTTGGCCCGTTGCAACGGACGCGACGCCAGGAACCGACGTCTCCGGCGACTATTTTTTTTTTTTTCTTTTCACGTTCATGATCCTAAAAGTGTCGTGGATGTCCTGCAATTAATGTTGGGAGCCTAGTCCTACTAGGCGTTGTTCCTGCAAAGCAGATCGACAACTTGACTCATTTGAGGGCGCTGGGCTGGAGTTGGCTGCAGCAACATCCGGATGAGGGATCTCATGGAAGCGCTGGTGGCGATGGGGAGGTTCGGCAACAGTTCGCCCATAGTCTTGGTATGGAAGATGGTCGCCTGTGTAGGTGGTGCCAGTTGATTCGGGGTCGACAGCAGGAGTTGCTGGCGTTGCCACATGAATAGCGCGTCGCACAACGCACATCCGAGCATCCAGACGTCTGCTTTTGCTGTTATCGGGAGCTCCTTCACGACTTCGGGAGGCGCGTACTCGTAGTTAAAACAATCGTGCATGTCGGAGCCGTGCAGGTTGGCAGCATCGTAGTCGTGTTTCCAGGATAAGAGTCCACCGATCTTCACGTGGATAGCTCTGTCTTGGGCGTCATCGTGGTCGGAAAGATAGATATTGCCCAGGTTGACGTTCAGATGCGGCAGCCCTAGACTGTGCATCGCTGCCAGTCCTGACGCTACCTCTCGAAACACACTACGCACATGCTGCTCCACGGCCACATATTTGATCATTCCTTTGCCTACGTAAATGAAATGCTTGCGATAGTGAGCGAGCCAACTGCCACAGTCGAAGTACTCGGATACGACGAACACAACCGGCCAGCACTCGATCAACAGACCAAGCTCCGAAAACAATTGAAACACGTGCTTATCCACGGAAGCCACCGCCACGACAAAAGGACTTTGCAGGTTTTTCTTCATGCGCATCACTTGTGTGAAGACACAGTCCGCCATCGCCTCTGTTCGACACGGTAAGGTCTGAAGCACGAGACGGTGTGAGAGTTTCTGCGACTTCACGCCCGTGTCGGTGACTGCAAGAACCAGTTTCTGAGGTGGGACGAAGGATAAGCACCGCTCAAAGCCGAGCCGTGCTAGAAATCCTGACGGGTTCACACAATGCTCCAGCAAGCGGACCAAGGCGTCGTGCGCAGCATCTTGAGCACGCAGAAGAGGCCGCTCGATGATACGTCGATTCCGCTCTAGCATGATCACCAAGTGCAGCTCCTCAGTGTACATTGTTTTCCGCTCGTGCTCTTCGATTTCCAGCACCTTGATTCGCTCCTGTACGTCAGTAGTTGGTGGTGTCTTTGCTCGTTTGTGAGGTGGCTTTGAAGCTGGTTTCTTGTGAACTCTCGGGTGAACTTTACTTCGCTTGGGCGCGTCTTCAGTAGCTGTCGCTTCTACTAGCCTGACGAGACATAATACTGTTTCCTGGACAGCGATGGAATCCTGATCCATATGTCCTTGTAATCCATCAAGCTCGTACTTTGTATGTTGAGTATCTATGGTGCTCGAGTCTTCCTCTTGTTTAACTTCCTCGACACCTTGACTTGCTTCAACAGGAATGCCGTTCATTCGATCTCTCTCCTGCACAAAGCGCCGCTCTTCATCTTTCACTCGTAAGGCATGCACTGTGGGCCAGTTACAGCGATACTCGCTCTCGATTTCCTCCTGTTCTCTCCTCCACAACTCCCATTTTCTCCTTCGACACAAACAGCAGTACAAGGGGAGACGCTCCTCCGAGCGAATCATTCGGTGGTGGTGATTCGTCTCCCATTCTTCTTTCGGTGCCACCAGACTCTCTCCTTCTGCCTCGAAACCTCGCCGCTTTTCTCGGTGGCGAACAGCTTGGAGCTTCTCGTCATGCTCTTTCAGGACAGCAAGTTCATGTTGAATCTTTTTCGCTGACATCGCCCCCATCATTGCCTGCGCAAGACCTGCGCCGCCAGGCGCAGAAGACGATGCGGCTAATATCGCCTCAATACCCTTCTCTGCGTCTTCCACAGCTGCTTTGACCCCCGCGTAATGGTCTAGCACTTCTTCAATAATGCTGACAAACTCGCGGAACTCACTTGCAGTGATCAAACGTGCTCCTGTGCCATCCGTCCTGCTCGACTGGGACACAAAATCAATCAAGAAACGCTGTAACTCATTGGAACGGAGGAGCTCGTCAAGTCCTCGCACTTTTGCTGCGAACTTCTGAGGCCTCCTAACTCGAAAAGAAAGAAAAAACGTGTCAAGCAGTTAGCGTCGTCAGCTTTTACCTACCGCACCAAAAGAAGAAGAAAAAAAAACTCACTCCTTCGAGAAGACCCCAAACAGGATATGAAGCAAGTGCAGCTTGCCCGCTCCAGCTTCATCGATCGTCGCAAACACCTTCCGAACATTCTTCTCGTACTTCAGCTGGGTCCGTCGCTCCTCCGCCGCCATTTTCTCTGCAATCTCCGGCTCGACGTTCATCTGCATGTCTCGTTTCCGTTCCTGCATCTCCGCGAGCATCTGCGGGGTTGTAAGCAGCAGTATCCGCTGTCTCTGCAGCTCGGTACTGCACACAATCGTCCCTAGCAGATACTTCATGAGTTCCGATCGAAACAGAATCAGCACTTGCTGATGTCGTTGCAACGACTCCACCTTCGCTTGATGCTGTCGTCTGGCGCGCCTTAGTGCTCGTCGCTTTGCTTCTCGCTCAAGCTCGCGCTCCTGCTGCCAGCTCCGCGATTCCTCCGCCGTGAACAGACTCCCCACCTGTCGTTTCTTCTCACTCTCCTCCTCTACTGCCGAATCTCCCGACTCAATCTTTGGTATCAAAGCATCCACATACGCCGTGACCGTGCGGTCGTGGACGTGTTTCTTCTTCTTCTCGGCCGCTGCCGCGTTCTTGAGGAACCTCTTCTCGGCCGCGGATGACATGAATTTCCGCTTCACTTTTGATTTTTTCACGGCTTCGGCCTCTTCCTCGATGGTTTCAACTAACTTGACCATGACGTCCGCTACGCCCACTGCGACCGAGTAGACGCTGTGTTGCTCTCGAGGTTTCTCAATGAACTTGGCTGGCTGGTTCTCGGTCTCATCTGGAACTTCGGCCTCCTCTTCGTCGGGTAATTCCCACACGGATTCCCCGGTGACGCTGTTGCAGAAGTAGATGTTGCCATAGTCGTCCGACTGCACCTGCCACTTTGTGCTCATTGCGTGGCAAACCGATAATAACCGGTTGGTTGGCACAAGGACGTTCGTTACACGCGGCAGATCATGAGCTCGGCAGTGTCCACACTGCTGTCCTTCCTCTTTGTGGGGGCGCTCTGGGGCTGCACCAATCCGCTCATCAAACGAGGTGACGGAAGGAGATGCTGGAAGTAGTTGGAGAGGGGGCTGACTGGACGGTTGCTCGGTGTTGGTTGGGGTTTATGGCTGAGCAGGAAGCAATGGCGACGCCATGTACACTCGGAAGGACAACAGCGTCGGGGAGTTCGTCCAGCAACTTGTGGGACTGGTGAAGAACTGGCAGGTGAGGGAGGAGGCTGGAGGCTTTGGCGCTGGTGGGTCCAAGTGGACTTCTGACCACCGTGTTGTGCATTGTTGATGAAATGTTGCGTTCACTGCAGTTTGTGCTGCCATTTGCTCTGAACCAGAGTGGGTCTGTCGTCTACGTCTTCCTGCTCGGCTCGGCGGGTAAACTACGGCTTGTTCTACGGCTAATACGACGTTCGCACTGTGTGTGCGTGTGTGTGTGTCTCCTCTCGTCATGAACTAATCCTTGTGCTTTCCTTCTACTGCCGGACAGACATCTCGAACGCCGTTCCCATCTGCAACTCGCTGACGTTCGTCTTCACGGCCATCACGAGTCGTCTGCTTGGAGAGAAACCTCAGCGCCCTGCCTGTACGTGCCCAAGTCTCCTTCAGTAAACTGTAGCCATCCGTTGAACTGACCCACACGAAAACTCTCTACTATTTGGTATCTTTACCATCCATTCGCCATCGCCACTCGCACGTTTTGCAGCCACTTACACCGGCATGGTGCTCATTCTCCTCGGTGTAGCTATTTGCTTCAACAGCAAGCAGGACATGTCGTCGGTGTAGTGATGGCTACACATGTTGCCGTCAATTAGTAACGGCGCGTCGCGTGCCTTACAAACAGCCATACAAAAAAATCGGTGGCCGCACCACTCCACCAATACAGCACTTTACTTGGCCATGGGCAGTTCCTCAGACGAAGACGATGGCGACTACGTGCCCGAAGGTGCGTCTAGTCACCTCCCAGTCACAAACAATGCACCACCCTACAACGATTAACCTTCACTATGCTCCGTAGCCGGCGAGGACGAGGACGACGACGCCCTGGACGCCGACGATGTCTCAATAGACCAGCAGCGAAGCGTCACGACGGACTCGCACGTGGACCAGCTCTGGGACGACATCAACGCGTCCACTGCCGTCTCCAGGAAGGCGGCGGACAGGACGTCGAGGCTGTTGAGTGGGCTGACCAAGAAGACGAAGCGCAGAGCTGACAAGAAGAAGAAGCGGAAGCTGCACGAGTTCTCGATGCCCGTTCTGAGTGTGGACGTGAAGAAGTCGAGGAAAGACATGGCGGGGGCTGCAACGGCGGCCAGGCTCAAGGTGGACCGTGTGGTCAAGTTCGCTGGAAAGGAGTACAGCGTGTCGACGAGTGCTGAGGTGAAAGGAGGAGGGAAGAAGGGTCTGGATCAAATGCTGGAGTCGCTGGACGAACCGAAGAAGGTGTCAACGATGGAGAAGACGTCGCTGGACTGGGACAAGTTCAAGGAGAAGGAGGGCATTGAAGAGGAGCTCACGCAGTACACGAAGGATGGCTACATTGAGAAGCAGGAGTTCTTGCAGCGCCTGGATCTCAAGCGCTTCGAGATCGAGAAGGCCGAGCGCGACAAGCAACGCAAACTCCAGCAGCAGCAACCGAAATAGAGAAACAGCAGCGAAAGAACTAATCACCCAGTTGTTCAGCTCGTCGGTATCATTGTATAAAAAGCAGAGGATATGCACAAGCGCCCCACTCGCGTTGTTGTCTAGTCCACATCCATCGGGATGACGTCCGGTGCCGAGTTGTCCTCTCCTTCACCTTGAGCAGAACCGTTTGCTGCACTAGCGCTGGCATCAGCTTCGCCGTCCGCGTTTCCTCGCTGATCCTTGTCGTCTCTATAAAACTCAGCCTCGTGCTGCCGCTTTCCGTCGTTGTCAGCCCGCGAGTCGGGGTCCGCTGCATCTTCGTCCTCTTCGCGTAGCATGTGTGTCGGAGGTGCTTGGCTCATCTGAACGCTCGGAGCTCCAGTTAGAGCGCGAAGGTTCTCAAAGATTTTGCTCCTAGTGAAAAAGAGATTTCCGAGTTAGTGACGCAAGAAAGCAATCAGCGAGTTTCAACGTGATCGACGTACTTGCACTCGTCCAGATACTCCCTGGAGTTGGCATTTTCGAGATCCGGGTCTGGCTCAAGATGCAGCTTGAAGTTCGGGGCATAAAACTCGAAGTAATCGTTGTACGGGATGTTGTTGGACACCTCCTCATCCAAGAGAATCGACGTCTCGAAGGCCCATGCTCTCGATACATTACGGATTGTGTATCCACCGCCTCCCAGAACAAGCAACGGCAGGCCGAAGCTCTTTACAAACTTCACGCATTCACCGTGACCTATGAGGTATAATAGTTTAGTAAAAAAAATACTGTTCGTGCAAGCAGAAGGAAGCTTACCTCGTGTAGTGACGTTAAAGCAACCCAGTCGGTCTCCAGTCAGCGAGTCAGCGCCGCACTGGAGTACCACAGCTGAAGGGCAAAACGTCTCCATGACCTTCTGGATCACAGGTTTGAACACGCTTTCGTAACTCTCGTCGTTTATGCCGCTCAGCAAGGGGAAGTTGACAGCGTAGTACTTGCCATTCTTCGTGCCGATATCCTGCACGCACACAACCATTCGGTTAGCATTTGTCCACGCCAGTACAAAATCTGCCAACCTCGTCTCGTACTTTGATGTCTCCTGTGCCTGGGAAAAAGTCGCCATACTTGTGGAACGACACCGTCATGACTCTGTCCGTGACGTAGAACGCTTCCTCCACGCCGTCTCCATGATGCACGTCAATGTCAATGTACAGCACTCGTGGGTGGTACTTGAGCAGCTCCAGAATTCCCAGCACGATATCATTCACGTAGCAGAAGCCCGAGCCCTCCGACTTTTTGGCGTGGTGCAGTCCTCCCGCCCAGTTGATGGCGATGTCGCACTGTCCATGGTTCAGCCGACTCACCGCGTCCAGTGTGCCACCCGAGTAAATCTGGCAGAAGTCGAAGATGCCGTCGAACACCGGGCAGTCCGTCAGCTCACCCAAGTTGACTGCAACACAGAAAATAGAGCCCAAAGCATGAGCATTTGCTCCCGGGTCCAGCATAAATTAGTGGTAGTGCACGCACACTTCTGCAGCTCGGAGGCCAGGTCCTTCTGGTTGTTGGGGCTGATCTTCTGCAGGAAGTCGATGTAGTCTGGTGCGTGGAAGTTCTTGATCTCCTCGGCCGACGCGATGTGCGGCTCCTGTGCCAAGGTAGAACGAAGTGAGCACTCTACTTTGATTTTTGTATACTCAAGTGCACACGCATTGCCACGTACGAAGATGTCCATCTTGCGGTATAGGTCGTAGTTGACCACGAGGTGGTGCGCCAGCTTCATGCGGTGGGGCTTCATGGGGTGGCCCGGTCCATAGTAGAAGTGTCCTTCCTCGGCTGCAAAAGGTAGAATGGAGGGTTAGTGCACGGGAGGGGGGAGGGGGGGAGAGCGCACGCACGGTGGTAGAAGTACGACACGCGCTTCTTAGTGGCGCTGGCCATCTTCGCTTGGCAAATGGCGCCGTTGGGCCTCCAGAAAAAAGTGTACCACATCTGTACCAGTACATGTACATCAGGTTATCCAGTAAGTACGATTCCCTTTTCTCGAGCGAAAAATCTGCCCATGTTTTTGAAAGGGTGCTGCATCGTTATATTACCCTAACAGCATTCGTTAGAACGTTTCATTAGCGGCGATAACTTTGCGTCACAAATAAACGACACGAAAATTACGCAAGGTCCAAGTCCCTCCTTTTTCACCCTTTTCTACTCTGAGAATGGAGACCTTACTTAGAGCATATCCAACGGTGCGCTGCAAAAGACAACAGCAAGATCGAATAAAGATACATATTATGTAGCGTGATTTGTTACTATCGCGTGGTCATTTACTAACCACCGGTTCACTGTAACGCTAAACGGGGAACTTAACACGGTAAAATGTGGCGTCCACTCGGCACAGCGGCCATTTTTGCCGTGACTCCGCCAAACTAATAAGATACTCTGATTGGCCAGTTAAAGGTTGAGGATGTTCGTTATGGAGACAAGCCCCACTTCTTGAGGGCTCAGTATCACGGCATGACTGCAGTAAGCAGCGCTTCATCGACATCCGATCAAGCGCGCGTTTTGTGAATATTCTTGAGACGTGCACTCCAGTTTGAGGTATTCAACAGTGCTGGGAAGGGGGGTCGAGAAAGAAAGTGTTTGGCGTTTGCAGTGCACCAGTGGGAAACATTTTACAGTAACGGGATATTTTTATTGCAGTCTCGTAAATTTCACTTCAAGTCCTCCTTTGCCGGTCCCGTTTGCAGTGCACCGTTGTGTATGATCTTAGAAGTGAGGTCTTCATCCTCGTTTCAGTTTCGTACTTAGCAGAAATGAATATGTACTTCGAGAAAAGTGATCCTTCAATAGCATCGACGCTGGCGGGTATGATGGCACGCAACCCTGCTGTGATAACGGAACTGCTGGAGAGGAGTCGTGAGTGTCACAAACCAGGTCTTAATGCAGCAGAAGTTGGATGTGCGCTGGAAGGCTACGAGAAAAAGAAAGCGACAACTGACGAGCAGATGATCGAGCTGGAGTTCGAGATCATGCACAGTATCAACTAGTTGTGACGCGACCGAGGTCCCTGGAGATAGACGTTCTGGATGTAATTAACGGCAAACTCACGAAGGACGGTGGATTTCCATGCGCAGTGAACGTAACGTGAGCGACGCAGGTAAGTGAAGCGGACGGAGCCGGGAAATGCTGTTTTCAAGCAGAACGAAAGCGCCCGAGCACATAGCCAAGATCAAGCGCGTTGAAGGAGACCGATATACAGGTGCAGCGGGGCTGCGTAGCGTAGTGCGGCAGAGGTAGTCGTATGCATCATCGAGTCTTAGCCGGTGGCTCTCCAAACCACTAAGACCCCCGCAGAAGCTCTGATCACTCTAGTATAACTAAGAAGAGACTCAAAGAGGCGGTATTCCTGACCAAAGGTAAATTCAGTATTTGATGCAAAAACGGAACTGATATTTGTGTCCTTATCTGCGGCAAAGCCGCCTGTGATGTAAATGTATGACTCTAACTATATACCATAGTTAAACCTAGTCAAATGCAGAACGAGTGGGCCGGCGGCCACGTACTGAAATCCTGTTAATAGAAATGGTACCAAGTACCCCCTCCTTCAAAGTGACACATAGAGTGGCTATACTTCGTGCGACCTTCGTGAAATCCCATTTTAACAAGTGTAGCATAAAATGAGCAGGGGTGGCCCTGGGACATGCATCCTGGCTGAAGTTATTGTGAATTCCGTCTATAATTACAGACTTGGGGAGGTTGGTGTAATCGCTCCTTTACAAATTCAAGTCATTAGTGAAATCACCCAAGCGGCAGAAGCAGCCACATGTCACGGCTGTATTCGCACTTCATGATACCAGTATACAAAATAGTATACGCTTGGGCGATTCGGCTTGATCGATTCAACCAATCGTTTCATGCCGATTTCAGTAGAACGCACACTATTCGATAAGTGAAGAAAAACAAGTAGTGCGACAGCACAAAAATAGCGAAACTCCTGCCACCGTTGTGGCAGGACGCCATTTCCATGACTCATTTGAAGATCCGTCGCCGTGGGCAGTTCTCAAGAAAGTTCATGCGACCACACGACCGACAAGCGCAGATGCCGGACACCTATGCCGCATCCAGCCCTGTCGTCCACAAGCATGTACAACGGTAGCTTTTAGGGCGTCACTGCCTATAAGAGCGCACCGCTTGTCTCCACCGGTCAATGCGACGAGTACGCCGATGCCACGATGGACCCCAGGAGATTACGATGGAGGTAAAATGGTGGACGTCCGACGGTGTACGGTGCGTCGTTACACCCGGACGTTGTACACGAATAGGACCGCACCACCGGCCCTGACACGGAGTCGGCTGGTATATCATGGGTATTTAGTACCATTCGCGGCATATTGCGCAACCCGCTGTAGACATGGATGTTCGGCACGTTGGGCAAGGACTTGTACGAGAACGCAGTCATTGGCGAGTCACTCACCCGCGACCTTGAGATCAGCAACGCCACCGCCTGCATAAAGCATAGACTGGCGCCCCATCCGGCATCGACACGGACGCGGTTACGGTGCCCGGATACGATATGCTCGATTACTTCCTGCTGTTCGTCAAGGTCGTCGTGGACGCGAACGTCATACTTAAGTCTATGGTGAACTACATTTAAAACAAACGGCGTGCCAATCGTGCAGAGCTCCACGGTCATGAGCGCGCTGCAGCGTGACGACGTTGGCTTCGACGGCATGATGGCGAAGAAATGCGTCAAGATCAACCAGCTGTCGGTCTTCGATCGCATGGTGTATAGCGAGACCGAGACGACTCGCATCTCGCTGACGCGCGCCATCGGTCGACATGAGCATGGTGGTGCAGGACACGAACTTCTACAACGATACGAAGGCGCTGCTGGAGCAGAGCCCACAGTTTCTGAACTGCCTGGAGGCGTCGGCTTGCCGCGTGGTTAAGATAAAGCTGCACCCGGGTCTGTACGACACACTGGTGTCTGGCTGGCAGACCATGGTTCTATTTGGCAAATAGTAAGTGTTGTTGGTACCTCCGAAGCAGACGCTCGAGTCGAGTGTGCATCACCAGAACAACTACAGCACGCTGCCTCTGGCTGAGGGCGCATCGGTGTTCCTGACGTGCCTCCCTGCTGACAACATCGCCATTGCAGTGGATAGACGATCGCTTGGGAGTGCTACCACGATCTCTCCTAGATATTCGATCCTCGATATCACCTAGCCGAGCAGTTCTCGGTAGGCATCTCATCTCTCACCAGTTCATCCAAGCCAGACATAGTGTCCTGTGTTTACGAGCATCCCTTATCGCACCTGCGGCCTTAAGGACGTCGGTGTCGGTCTCATTTTTTCCCTGGTGTGACACACTTCAGCGATTAACATCGTCGACATCAACCAGGAATTCCATACAAAATGAAGGTTTGCGCTCGTTCGCTGTTTGCGTCAGCCCCGGTATTCTCCGGATCCACTTTTCAAGTTGTCAAGGCATGACCTTGACATACTTGGCACAGGGAGGAATCAAGGAAATAGGTAGAAGAAGAAATGGAAAGTGAGTTCATTGATATGGGGCTTAGAGAAAACGGGAAGCCTCCGGTAGCGGTGAAGGCGAGCAACTTGGGCGCTCAGCGTAACCAATCGAGACTCCCTCTAATGTAAAGATCTAGACTGTAATTACGCGTGATAGTGTTTACAAATATGGTGTGCAAATTGTCTGTCGATACCAGCATTGACACTCCCCTGGATCGGAACTGCCACTTGTACGTGAGGCTCACCATATTGGTATAAGGGTTGGTCTAAATTAAATGTCCTAGAAACTCGACAACAGCGGTACTGACTACGTTTTCTTACTTTGTAAGGGATCAGCAGCGTGTGATTTGAGCTCCAGTTCTTTTTTATCAGATTTAGTAGTAAATATTCAGGAGAAAGGTAGCGAAAGCCAGGCTCCACTGTACGAGCCTCCACTGCCGTCGAGTGAGTCGGAGGAGGAATACGAGTTCCTTAGCAGCGACAATCTTAGTGATACCGGCTCTTCTGGAGAGAGCGTTCACGACCACCTGCTGTCTGACGAAGAGAGCGATGATGACAAACCGCTCTGGGACCTGGACCCCACGAAAACGTGGGAATTGTGTCAAATTGATGACTTCGTCCTTCACGAGGAGATCGGCAAGTACTTCGACGGTGTGCTATGGGACTGGAGACTCACGCCGGAGAGCACCCGTTGCCGGACCATGGAACCGCTCGACAGCATGCTTGATACCCATAAGGAAGTGTGTTGGTTAGCTATACACTTAACGGTGAGGGGGGAGAAGAATTTTCGCATGTTCTGTACAATCTACTGGTTCGGCAAGGTGATCATCGCTGTGGGTGAAGACTACTCGTGCATGTTCAGGGCCATGCAAGTGGCCGCCGGGTTGCTAGGTCGGCCGAACTGAGTGCCACAACGTTTGATCTACGAATTCTTTGCCGAAGGACTGTCCAAGTTTAGCGTGGACCTGTCGCGCGGTTGCACGTGGGAACAATTCGCCGCCTTCTTGCGCAATAAGTTGGCTAAGCGGGAAGTGCGCTGAAGATCAACGAGATGATGAAGAACAATTTCGTGAGGGGTGGTCGTCATGGGTTCTCGTGTGCTACAGGAGCTGGCAGTCGAGAAGGGTATCATCGGTGGTCTCTATATCGTCGGCGCTTTGAACCGCAACTTTGTGGTCATGCAGTGGTGCTTCGCGTGGAGAATGGTGGTCAGCGTAAGACGGTGATCGACAAGGGCAGGGAGACGGCTGTGGACAAGTGCTACTGGGTCAACTTCAACTCGTTCGTGCGACCGTTCCGCGTCTGGTAAGCGCGTAGGACATGTCCAAGGAGGATTTCACGGTGAGGTATTAATCGTTTGGACAATAAACATAATGTCCTCACCACATATTTGTATTTTACCTCTATCGTGTTTGGTGCTGTGAAGTACCACCTAGTAGTTCTCTCTTTTCTCAATGTTGGCTTCGTTAAGGCCTCGTGAAGATGACTGCGTACATGTCGCTTGTGTTGCAGTTGATAGTGAAGTCTTTTCGTGCTACTTTTTTCTTGCACGAAGAAGTATTTTATGTCGATATGTTTGCTTCTGCCTTGAAGCGCTGGGTTGTTGTAGATGTTTATGCAACTTTGGTTGTCTTCTATGATCAGTGTGGTCTTCGAGCTCTTCTAGCCTAGTTCTGTTACCATGATTTACAGCGTTCCAGTGAAGCAACCCAGGGTTGTCTAGGTACTGACTGATCTCACGTATAAAGAAAGCGAGGTCAGGGCGAGTACCTGTCATCAGGACATGAAGCTACCTACGACTTCTCGATAAGGCTTGTTGGCCATGAGAGCCTTAGCTTTGGGGTCGGGAGGACAGTCTATGGCACTTAGCTTTTGGGGAATTGAAGTGCTCTGGGGGATGACTGTCTAACATCGAGAATCTGTTAAGCACTTTGGTGGCATAGCTCTTTGGTGTATGAAGACAGAGCGATCGACTCTGTTCCTTTCGATGGTCCAGCCAAGGAGGTAGGACACACACCTTAAATCGGTTATGTGAGTTTCGGAGCTCAGGGCCAATTGGACCCGAGCAACGACTTGTTTGGACGGGAAAAAGATCAATAGGTCGTCAACGTAAATCGAGATGTATCACGGTGCAGTGAATAAAACTTTAAAGAACACGCAACGGTCCTTGACTAGGCGATTGAAGTAAAGATGTTCGAGGTGCTGGACTAAGATATGGCACCAGACTCGAAGTGCTTGCATGAGATCGTCGATGCTCTTATCAAGTCTGCACACCAGGCAGGGGCGATCCTTTGAGGCGAATCCCTCTGGCTTTTCCATGAAGATTTCGACGTCAAGTGAATCATTCAGGAAGCCGTTTTAACGTCAATCAGTTCGATATCATAGTCAAGGATGGCTGCCAGCGTGAGTAGCAGTCGAAGGACTTCCATCGGTACGACAGGTGAGATAATTTCAGTGTAATCAATGCCATATTTCTACTGGAAACATTAAATGACCAGGTGAGCTTTAAAGAGTACAACACGATTAGTTGCATCGTGCTTACGCACGAAAACCCATCGGCTCTTGAGTACATTGCGGGTGTGCGGCTGTTGTACCAGCGTCCGTGTTGGGTTACCCATGAGCGATTCAAACTTAGAGAGAGCAGCAGTGTCCCGGTCAGATGCATGAGCGAGCGGAGCGCATGACTTCCTTGTATGCCGTAGAGTCTGGGTCATAGCGGGCGGATAAGATATTAACGATGGTATGATGACGGGTATGCTTATCTTCCAGGTCAATGGGCTCCTTGAGCAGTAGCACTTTAGAGTAGATTGCAAGAGCGTCATCCGCTTTGACCTTCTTAGCGGAATGGGAACGCATGTCAGCAGCAGTGGCCATCAGTGAGACTTGATTGCATTTTAAAAGCGCACTAAGTGGTGGCATAAGTTATTTGTTGAACAAATAAGGAGGTGCCGAGTGGGTCTGGGGTGGCCCGATTGAGGAACGCGAGATTCGGATATGTGTCCTCTTTGAACGTGGCATCTCGGCTGTAAATTATTTCGTTTTCCGTCGGGCTGACAAGGCGATAGCCTAATTGTTTGGCTGTGGTAGACCGAAACACATTCACAGTTTGGCACGTGCCTCGAGTTTGTTGCGATGCGGCTCTAGTGTGAGAGAAAATGCCGAGCAACCGAAAAACTTGGTGTACGTGAAAGACGGCGTCTTGTCGTGGCAAAGCTCGTAGGGAGAGACTCCGTGTAGGAACACACTGCTGGTAGTCACATTAATGGGTAAGTGACATCCTGGCAGCACTCTCCCCAAAGCTGGCGAGGTAAGTCGCCGTCAATGAGTAGAGCACGCACACGCTCGAGGATGGTTCGCATCCGGCATTCAGCAACCCCATTTTGTTGAGGCGTATACGCATTGGTGAACTGGGCATAGGTGCCATACCGATCAAACACGATCTTGTCAAGCTTTGCGTCCTATATTCCGTTGTCGCTTTGAAGCCGTTGAACTTCGGGTCATACTGATAAACTGCGCTTCCAGCGTACCGACCTAAGTATTGAAACGGTTCTTGACTGCTTTACAGAATTTCTCATAGCAGTCGTACAAATCAGACTTTCGCCCAATCACATAAATATGCATGAAGCGTGAGTGGTCATCAATGAACGTAATGAAGCAGTGAGAACCTTTTCAAGCGGGGCTTTTGAGCGATCGACATCACTATTGAATAGAGTACGGTGGGCTTTAGCAAAGATGGACGAGGGGCAGAAGTGCTTGGGGATCGCAGATGATGTCAGTGCAGGAGCTGCTTGGGTCCTAGACATGGTCTGTATCACACGAAAGTTTGGGCGACCGAGACGTCTGTGCAGGCCTCATAAATTTGTAGATTTTCAAAAAATAGCCCCCGAAGTCTCAATTTAGCTCTGCCGCGGTCTACAAACTAAGAGTTTCCGGGACAACCTAATCGTCAGCATCAACGTGAAGTTCCCTGAATAGCCGGGTCCACCTCGGTTGCTTGCTTACGTTCTACAAGCTGCACCGGCGCAAGCTCATCGATTACACCAATTAGAAGCGCCCTGAAATGCTGCTGTCAGACGAGTAGTGGGTCATTACCTTCTCGGTCTCGCCCGCCCTCGACTCGATGAACGTCATATTCGCACTAATACTGCATAACAGATCGCTGCCAATCGGGCAGCAGCAGGAACATATCCATGTGTTGATCGGGTCGCCCACCACCTTGTTCAGCATCGAGATTGAGAAGTCGGACAATGCCGAGGTTGGCGACGTCGAGTACGTGTCGTCTACCTCGATGCGTGTCCAGGTAGACGACATTGTCGCGCAGGTTGAAGACTAGCGCTCGTTCGCCAGGCCGTGCTATGAGCGCCTGGACGCGGTCGCCAAGAAGGCAGTCGTCAAAGAGATCGCGACGTACGCCTTGACACGGTCGCCGGCCTGAATGGCGTCAAGACCGAGTGCAATGGTACTAGAGTATTGACCAGGACACACCGCCTATGCTGCCCGGTCAGCTGATCAAGCTGCGTCATGGCGCGTTCCTGCGGGAGGTGCTGGACCCATATCGCGAACACACCGCTATGTTCTGGAAGCCCGACGGCATCGACGCAATCGAGGTTGACCTTCGAGTCCTGTTGAAGGCGTAAATACGGACAACGTCCTGCGCGCCGCCATTGACACGCACATTGTCAAATCCGGTTTCAGTGATGCCTGGGGCTACACACCAGGATTTCACCGACTGCGCTGCGTTTGCGGCGGCCTGGTGACAGTGTTCGGCCTCGGTCGAGTCGGACATCTCAATTTTGAAATGGGAAAGAGATGACAACCGCATCGGCATGATGTACCTGCCACTGGAGGGTATCTTCCGGTCCAAGTAGCGTGCCATGCTGCAGTCACTGACACTCCGAACAAACCCCATTTCAAAAATCGAAAAATCAATGTCGGCGGCGTCTACAAACTAACTTAGTTTTACTAGTATTTGGATTTCTACAAATTTATGAGGCCTGCGTTTGTGTCATAATAGAACAATAGGGTCCATACCTGGTTGGGCCACAAGGGCGTTGACGGGCTTGTTGTCCGCAGGAGCTGAGGCCACGAGTGCGCTGGATGGCGGCTTCGGTGGCGTCTTGGCCGTGAGTTGGAACAGGTCCATGTTGGCGGCGAGTTCATCATGAATCGTGTAGGCTTTGCCCATGAATAAGATGCAGCGTGAGTGACTGAACGCGAGACGTACGCCCGTCTTTAGGATCTGAGCGATAGACAGTAGATTGAGCTTCATGCCAGGCACGTAGAGCATATCGCGGAACTCCAGCAGGCGGTTAACGCCTGCGGTATCAGCCACCTCGAGGACAGCGCTGCCAATTCCTCGAATGCCTGCCGCCAACAATGGTAACACCCTCATACGGCCGGATCACTTTGACCCAGGCCTTTGGATAGACAGCATGGCGAGTGCAACCCGATTCGATCGTCTAGAGGGGGCCGTGGGGATCCGTGCCCGTAGTAGTGAGACCAATATCCGGCATGTAGACCGTCGCATAGGTGTTGAGACCGGCTTCACGACCACGCGAGCTGAACTTGGGTCGGAGGTCTTCGTAGTTGACCGAGTTGCCGAAGTGGTCGAAGATGTCCGGGGTCCTGAACACATTGTTGCTGCATGGGCCCTAACGCTAGCGGTCATCCCAGCATTTCGTGCGCTAATGCTTGGCCGAAACTGAATTGTGGTCATCACGGGGCTTGCACCGATGATGGCGAAGTTGACCTGGAGTACCGCGCCCTCCTTCACCGTCCCAGTGCGCAAATACTTCTACAGGATACCACAGTCAAGGATGGCATGGTTCGCGCGCTGACAGTAGGTGTTGCTAGTACCGGAGTGGGAGCGTAGCGATTCATCACGACCAGGAGGAGCATTTGAGATCACTTGGAGTGCCTTTTCATTGGCCGTTACATCCGACTCCCTGCTGCCCTTCGCGGCGATGTATTTGCGCTTGCCGTGGTCATCAATCACATTCCGCTCAATGTTGGTCTTGAGGTCGGTGTACGGGATGAATTTCGTGCTGCCCTTCCAGATAGTCAGGTCAGGCTTCCATGAGCTTGGTATTGCGTGGTAGAGGTAGAGCGACTTTTGCTCATCCGCCATCGCGATGCCGGCAGCCTCAGCAGTAGTCTTGAGCGCACGCTCAAAGGTCGAAAAAACTCCATCAGGTCGGTACCCTCCTCGTGCTTGATGGTGGTGTAACGGGCTGTTTGAAGTTACATATGTAGGTAGATCTATAAAGCTAAAGATACAAAGTAGGTACAAAAGCACACGGCTAGCGTGTGCTTTGCGTGAGGCTGTCGTTGGTTGAAAGTGGGAAGCTATTTCAACCAATCAGACACAGTTTGCATTTGAATGGCCCCGACGCCCTCTAACCTAAATCAGAGTTCAATTTGACCCAAAGCCCACACTTCGATTCAGTGTCCTGAGTCTCCGGCGCTTCCTCGCAGTCTATAGTGAAATCTAGATAATGGGCACACATAAGTGGTCGATTTAGTAAGGATCGCCATGAACCGTTAAGCACTCGTATGGATCATGCAGTTTCTGGTGGATCGCGTAGGTAGACGGGAACGCCTCGACGAGATGCACATGAGCGTCATCGATCGTGGAGATCACAAACGACCTCGTTTTGTGCTCCATACGACTTCTTTCATCCGGAGATCGGCTTGCGAATTGCACAGTTCTTCGCAGCTCTGAGCTTGGCTCGAGCTGTCTTGGCATGTGCACTGAGCAATGCTCGGCGTCTTTCCTTGTCCTTCTTGGTCTCACTGAAGGACTTGGACACCGGAGGGGCCTTGTAGGACGGCTTCGTCGGAGTGGAGTCCACCGCCACCACCTCAGAAGAGTTGCTGAAAGACTAGTCGGAGGAGTCCTCGGATGAGGCGCCATCAGCCTTGGGTTGATCAGCACCATCAGCTTGGTCAGAGCCATCAGCGGCATTGTAAACCGGAGGCAGCGTGCCCGTGTCGGACAGCAGCGCATCCGAGGTGGAGGGCGAGGGTGGGTGAGAAGACTTGGGCTTGGGCGGGTCAGAACAGTCTCCGTCGGAGTTGGCAGCCGAGGAGTCGGAGTCGGAGTCGCCGTCGTAGTCCTCTTGATCGATGAATCCGAGAAGTCCTTCGCCATCGAGCGAAGCGCGAACGCGCGCGTTCAACACCGGGAAGTTGGAGCCGTTCAGGCGCGGAAAATCTTCGTTGGTTCTCATCAACGTTGGGTTCATTACCTGTCGATGCATGACCTTGACACACTTGGCAGGATGGAATCAGGGAGAAACCGAGGAAGTAGATAGAAGGAGAAATTGAAAGTGATTTCATTGCTATGGTGCTTAGAGAAATCGAGGGGCCTCCAGTAGCGGTGGGGGCGTAT
Source organism: Phytophthora pluvialis (assembly GCA_001314425.1). Classification (NCBI taxonomy): domain Eukaryota; phylum Oomycota; class Peronosporomycetes; order Peronosporales; family Peronosporaceae; genus Phytophthora; species Phytophthora pluvialis. Next base: position 29,349 of record LGTU01000219.1, read on the forward strand.
CAGCGCCACCTACCTAGACTGGTAATTACGTGTGATAGTTTTTACAAATATGGTGTGCAAGCTGTGTATCGATACTAACATTGACACAAGTATGGCTAACGTTATGCATGCGATTCATAAAAAAGGTAGATGTTGCAGACGCATTGTATCCTCTAGGGACAGAAGACCAGAACAACCTATCAATCGCTTCGTCGTGTCGTTTAATCTTAAAGAGCAATATCAAGCAACTTTCGCGATGAGTGTGACTTGTCCCTATGTATTTCTTTGGTTACGCGAATGAGCTTGTATGACGTAGCAAGCTGTCGACTTCCGTATCTAGCGAGCTCGCACTCAGCTAAGGTTCATGTAACGTGGTTCGTCAGCTGTGATGACGAACGAATAATATTGGTTCGTGCGATATATTATACTCGCTGAGAAGTCGTACGTTCCAAGGTAGCTCTGGTTCGTCAACGCACGTTTTACTAATTCTGCTGCTTAATGCTATTCGGCAGCGATGAATTCCAAAGGCAATCCACATGTCACGCAACGAGTACCTCCGGGTACCTCCTTCCTTCGCCATTGGAGACAAATACCAAGACATTTCATTATTCAATTTGCCTTGTCAACGACAACCACAGCAAACGCTTCCGCTTTCAACTTCAACCATGGTGAACGTCCCTTCCTCCTTCAAGGCTCTCGAGTACGCAGCCTTTGGCGACTTCCTCAAGACAGTCAAGATGAACGCCTACACCGTTCAGAAACTTTTGCTGCCCGGTGATGTGCGTGTCAAAATTCTGAGCGCCGCCTTGAACCCGATCGACTACAAGCTGGTGCAGTAAGGCGCAGCGATACTGCCCGTGGCGCCTTTTGCGGAGAACCCGTTCCGAGTCGGCTTCGACCTGGCTGGCACGGTTGCGGAGGTGGGCAGCGACGTACAGGGCTTCAAGGTCGGCGACGCCGTGTACGCGATGGCTGGCATGACCGGGACCGGCAGTCTGGCTGAGTATTTGGACGTCGACGCCAAGGTGCTGGCCCTCAAGCCGTCGAACATGTCGTTTAACGAAGCGGCAAGCGTGCCTCTGGCTGGCCAGCTTCCAGGCGCTAACCAAGTACGGTAATGTGCAAGCGGGTCAGCGCGTGCTGATTCTGGGTGGCAGTGGTGGCACCGGCGTGTTCGCGATCCAGATCGCCAAGGCGCTGCGCGCTGAGGTCATCGTCGCGACCAGCGCACGCAACGCGGAGTTGGTGAAGTCGCTTGGCGCGGACCAGGTCGTGGACTACACGAAGGAGAAGTGGGGCCGTGTGCTGAAGGAACACTCCGTGGACGTCATCTACGACTATGACATGGAGCCCACGTCGTGGAACGCGGACGCGCAAAAGGTGCTGAAGCCGGAGAGCGGCGTGTTCGTGACGCTGGGCCAGGTGCCGGAAGCCGTCAATTCTCATGTCGGCGCGACGCTGCACCAGATTGTGGGCATGCCGAGCTCGGAGAACCTGTTGGAGCTGACGAAGCTGGTGGAGGCCAGCAAGCTTAAGACGGTCATCGATTCGGTGTACCCGCTCAAGAATGTGTCGAGTGCGTTCGAGAAGCTGATGCTGGGCCACGTGAAGGGCAAGATTGTGGTTGAGGTGGTGGGGGAGTAAAAATAATGGGTATGGGCCGCACTGGATGAGGGGCACAGGAGAGGGCTGAGTTCTAAGGGGTAACAAAGAGCCGATAAGGCTAACCGGCTACAATACATTGTAACCCAGGAGAACTAAAAGTTTACAAATGGGAGGTGAACTACTTCTCAAAATTCTAGGTTTCGAAACTTGCTAGTCGTAGGTGGTGCTGTAGCCGCTCGATACACACAGGCTTTGGTTCTTCAACTAAGGGAAAGGAAGTACACACACCAGGACGACGGCAATAGTTCGTGTTTGTTCGATCTTTTACGATTTTTTTACCAGTGACAAATTTTCTAAGACACATAGTGGGCCTTCAACGACAGAATACGGATTTCTTGAGGACCCCCCTCCTCTTCAATGTGTTCTTCCGTTTAGAGTATGTGGTAGCTCTAAATAATCGTCGCGGCGTGGCATCGCATGCAAACTTTTTCTGCGCTGCTGACTACTCAGCACAGCCCCCTTGAATATTTTAGTTCGAAGTACCAGTTTACCCACCCTGCACAACGAGGTCAAGGTTCACATTGATGTTAAATTAGTCGAGGTTACCGGCAGGAGCCAATATTCGATTATTTCAAGAAGCTAAACGTCGGGTCACTCACTATAGGTACATGCCTGAATTTGTCAAAACATTTGTGAATCTCTAACACAGCCGAGGACAGCGGATTTGATACTGGTTCACCAGTTGGTGGGATGAGTGAAGAACGGGTTGAAACGCACGGGGCTGGCAGAAAGCTCAATCACAACTCAGTCTTCCACCGGTTGCTGAAATACCTAACTCTGTACTGGAACGACTGGTTGGGAAACCGATTCGAGGACGACAGAATGATCACCTTGTTGCGGAAACATTACTACTTCGAAGTAGATGTAGAATGGTCTGGCGACACTAGTTCATTTGCTCCGAAACGCCCCCAAGGAACCCATCAACACGAAGCAGGATTAAAGTAGTCATGAAGCAATGGTAATCACGCAACCAGTAGATGAATTTAGTGTGGGCCAAGGATTGGGAGCTCCAGTGGACATGTTCAAGATTCTAGGCCTAAATGCGCTATACGTGTCTTTGTACCCTCGATGACAACTAACTCATCCAGCCAACTGGTTCAATTACTCCCAAAGTCATGCGAAAGTTGCAGGACGTCGATTTCTGACATGCAAGCAGTCATATTTATTTTTCTGCAGATGAATTTTTGTACCCAAATTGGGCTGTGGCTCTTCAGATCTAAAAAACGATCGCTCAGAGCGCTCAGACTTTACTGTTCAAGCGAATGAAGGGAAGAAGGTACGACTCGAATCGGCCTGCGAGTCTCATGGAGATCCCTACACGCTTCGCTTGGCAAAGCGCCGGGGTGGAATGTCTTTGCTGGCTGTAGTGCATCAGCTAAAACTATTGAGAAAGGCAGTGATCGTAACAACTGCACATCCACCACATTTTGATTTTTGGTAGACCACAACGAGTACCTTCTCAAAAATATTCGTCTCAATCCCGTAAATGTGTACTGTAGCGAGGTCAGGCTATGCACATCAGCATGATGTGAGAGCAGGCAAAATAGGACAAATACGTGACAAAACGCACAGATCAACTACTTCAAAAGAAGTAGGTTGCAAGCTCGACGAAAAGCCCGATTAGCGAACTAGGACAAATCTACATGTAAGTATTTCCGTTGACTCGCGAATTAATTCCTATAGGGCTGTCCATACAACGTGTGGATAAATTCGGGTGTGGGTCAATCGAATAGCACATTCACGATACCTTCATAGTCCGATTGTATCAACTTATTATTATACGGTTCGTGGCATACAAAATTTAATAAACAAAACCTACCGGTAGCTGTGTGTGGGAATCAATGCGGTAACCTGGGGAAATGTATTGTTCTTCCAGTCCGTATGGTCTACAGGGGCATCAACCGGACTGTATGCATACCGCACACGGTATATATATTCACACACTGAGAGATCGGGAGCCAACTACTTCGTATAAAACCTGTCATATTCGACCTCACATGTAAATATGAATGTGCTACTTTGAAGTACATTCTCTTTGGAGTGTAGTAGAGATAATCTTGCTGCATAGATCGCAGCAGTTAACACAAGTGCTCAATAAGAAATCTACTATTTTGAAACGTACATACAATTGCATTAAACTTGAAAAAGAATGAGCACGCATCCGTAGTTGTCTGTAGGTCACTTCACTTTTTTTTACACTGAGGTACCTTCAAAGGTTAGTGTGAAACTAGCATAGGCGATGTTGCCGTCTATCGAACGACACTTCTTTGACTTCACTTGGCAGTTCGCCCGCACCAGCTCAAGAGCTCGAAGAAAATAAGCAGAGGGGCTCAACATGCATTTATCATGTACTGTTTTCCTATCCGTAGTCTGTCATCGTTGGGATCAAAGCTGAGCCACGCCCCAAGAACTCAGCATCCTTATCCGAACTGGTGAGCTGTGCCTCGCTCCCTCACTATGACCAAGATCGCTGGCCCAGTCAAAGTCGATGTAGCGAGGGCAGGAGCATCATGAATATTATCGAAACTTTTGGATGCTATTGGAGATAAGGTGCTGCTCAAGATGAGCATGGATCCGGCCAGGTATACCAACCGCTTACAAATTGCAAAGACTCGAGTTGCGCTTGCCGACGATCCTGCACTCCTGAAGTGGCACATTTCAAAAATACCGAGATGCGAAGGGTGAATATTTAGCGATATGCTCCCGTCTTGCAAAAGATAATACTGGAAGAACATTTTGTACCTCTTCTTCGATCGCTTCGAGCTGACAAAATGCTGAAGTTCTTGTTCTCGAGGTCGCCATCCACCCGCACAGTAATGAATAATTTGTTGCTGGATTCCGGAGAAAAACCGGCGGCCGTATTCAAGATTTTACGTGCATCAAGTTCGCTCCTTCGAAGAGAAGTCGACGCTTACCCAGTGCTACAGTACACATTGAGCAGTTCAGGATCAATACGGGGCTCGTATTACGGGCGACGAGTTATTTACTGACTTACAAGCATTCCGTTTGCCGGTTGATGGTACACGATGAAAAACGCCGATAGGGCAACTAGCAGCGCTCTTCTAATCTTATAAGGATACCCTGAAGCTGCAAGAACTCGCTCAGAACATGCAGGTTCAGTTGTTCAAAGATTGGATCGTCTCTAAGTTCACCCCGACGGACTTCGTGGATAAGTTGGTAACTTTACCGACGACATGTACGTGGTTTTCGGCTGAAGACTGTGAATGGGTGTTCGACAAAAAGACCTAAGAAAGACACTTGAAGCGGCAACGCAAGATACATGACGAGGTGGCTCGCCCGTGCTTTGGATCGGATAAGCCAAGTCAAGGTGTAAGATTTCAAGAGAGTGGCACCCCATCATCCGGTCTGGAGGGGTTAACCCCTTGGACGCGGAGGGTCGGAAATTGGTCTTATGCTGTTCTGAACAGCATAAGAACATCTTGATCTTACTATGCCTTTAAATCCGCAAAAAGGAATCATCGTCACATCCGAGAAACCGAAGGGATTCTATTGGTCCACGTATCCAAACGGAGGCCGTTTATTGGCTTACGAAACACATGGATTTGAAGTACCGCGGGTAAGCGCGGGCATAATGTTTTTTACAGATTTAAATATCGGTTCCCCTTTGCCGCTTTCGCGGCAAACCACTCATTCTTCGATTTCGTCCCGTCGGTCGCAAGCATGGCGTTCGTCATGGACTTCCACGTGATCTGGCCGCTGCTTCGCAAGGAAGGAAGGAACTGGAAGCCAGCTACCGGGATCCAGATACAGTACGTTTGTATTTGCATAGTAACTTCCGTGTATCGTATGCTTGACGTATTATTCTTTGCTTGTTGTAGTCACAACTACGTCAAACCTGGTTGCAGACTTAGGGGGGGGAAGCGAGGTGTAGACTTCTTCAACGGGGAGGATGAACAGCTGGCTTGCATTCGTACGGACACGGAACTCTGCGCCCGACTCCACATCGTCAGCATCGTGGTGCGTCCGCCGACACAAGCAAGTACGTGTAACATGAATGACCGCCGATGCATGTATAGTTATTATGGGTTGTTAGCTGAAATGTGTACGTATGTGCTGCAGTCCAACGTACGCTACCAGATGAAGGACGTGCTCGCCCAAAATGACCAACAGTTGCTGCTTCTGTTGTCACGTCCAACCCACCGTCAAAGCGAGCTAAGCCCGCGGCGAAGAGGTCCGTGTCCAAGCCGAAGGCTGCCGCGAGCAAGGCCAAGAAGTCCAAAAAGCCCACAAAGAAGGAGATAGCTGCAGAAGCGGACACACGGCGCAAGGAGCTAGCTGCATTTGGCAAAGCATGGGGGTGATGGCAACAGCACTGGTAAGAAAGCTGCTTGTGTTAGTGTGAACGATGTTTGTACTAACTATGATTTGGTTTGCACAGCGGTAGATGGTAAAGCGGTCTTACCTCCAAAACAAGAGCCAACCTCGAGCACCAACATCAACACCACTTTGGAAGGTAAAATATGTCGGTATTACGAAGACACGTTCAAAGCTGACACGGTATGTTATTGACACAGATAATGCTGACGGAAACGACGCCACCGCTGCTAATGCTGACGTGAACAGCAAATCTGCGCGCGCAAATGCTGACATCCTTGTCAATGCTGACGCGGACGACCCGGAAGTTTCATCTAATGCTGACGCGGAGGATCTGGAAGCTTCGCCTAATGCTGACGCGGAACAGCCCGAAGTATCGTCTAATACCGCCGTGGGCGCCACCGAAGCAGTCCATATTGCTAATTCGGACTGCGTGGGGCCGGATGATACCGCTGCCGACAACCGTTCACCTTCCCAAGATACTGTCGACCAACGGATGTCAACAGAGGATGTCACTGCAGTGTCGGATTCGAACGCTGCACACAAAGAGCGTGTTCAAGAACGGCGTATGCACCGCACGTACTCGATCTCAGAAGAAGAAGTGTATGAACCTGACGATGAAGGCGGTGACGATAATGAAGACGGGGATCAACGCAGTGACATCGCCGACGACGAAGAAACAGTCAATGAAGAAGTACAGCGTTTTACGGATGACATTCGGGTTTTGAGAGACGTAGCATGCGGGTAACCGCTTCGCTTTGACTACGTGGATTCTCTTGATCCCAACACTGTTGGTGGTACTGGCGACACTGCGCTTGAGACCGATGGAGAAGGAGGAGAAGACTCAGCTGAGGTTGTGGGTGGAGCTAGCGACGACACCGACAGCGACTCAAGCGACGCAGCGCCGGCCAGAGAGAATATTCTTCACCAAGAACGGAACCGCGTTATGCAGGCGTTGGATGCGGCGGAGCTGGAACGGTTGCATATGCGAGTCCAAGGGGCGATATTTCCATTGTTTAAGTAAGCTAACATGAACAACATCTAACTGAATCGTTATGTTGACAGCGTCTCAGAAGTATTCGACGATATACAGCTCGACCATATGAAAGTGGATGAGTGGGAAGTGTTACCAGACAATGTCGAGACTAAAATTGCTGACGACTCAACCGTGGACAAGATGTACGCTGGATACTGTGGACCGTCACGAGACATCATTGCAGCTTCAAAGTCTCCACTTGGACTCTTTTACTACTTCCTGCCCAAATCATTTTGGCGTGACGTAGCAAGCCATACGAATCTGTACTGGACGCAAACGTTGGGTGCGAGGCTTGAGAAGGCTGTGGAGAAGGAGAGCAGTGTTACACACCATACACAGCGAAGTAGAGATGTATTGCAAAGAAAGCTTGAGAAATTTGAGAAGGTTGCACCCCACGAAGTCGTTCAATGGATTGGTTTGATGCTCGCACATGCATTGAGCCCATGTAAGCGAATGAAGGACCACTGGAATATCAAGGAAGTAGGAATTCTTCCAGCGGGGACCTTTGGCAAAGTGATGTCGCGTGATCGGTTTCGTGATATCTCTCGTTTCCTTCATTTCACGGACAACAAGAATTCTGCAGCAGCTTCGGACCGAGCATAGAAAATCCGATCCGTTCTCGCAACGCTTGAAAAGACCTCCAAGGGAGGATACGTGCTTGGCTCGCGCGTTGCTATCGATGAAGGCATGCTCCCGTCCCACAACAGACGTAACCCGACAAGAACCTTCATGAAGGACAAGCCACATCGGTGGGGTTCTAAGTGCGTGATGACGTGCTGCGCGGAGACCGGATATTGCAAGAGGTACGACTGCTGACATGAAGTGTTTTATTATCATTTATTATGCTGACAATGAATGTATACAATGACTGCACAATAGGGTTGAGATGGGCATTGGGCGAGCAGGCGACACTCCCGAGTCACAGTCCATGGATACGAAGAATGGTCCTGCGGCTGTCATCAGGAACATTACGTGTGTTTTCGGGGACTTACCATACGAGAGTCGACGGCTCGTTATTGGTGATCGGTACTACACATCCATACCACTTGACGCACGATGGGCTTCAACTACGTCGGTACTATGCAAACCGATCGAAAGGGATGGTGTGAGCAACTAAACTATCCGAAGAAGAAACGACAAGCGCGGACACCACGCGGTACATTCAGAATGGCAGTGGCGAAGTCGAACCCTGGTCTTGTGGCTCTGATGTGGGCCGACAATACTATTGTCTATTTCCTGGCGTCTCAAGTGACTGCTGCACCAACCACCGTTCGGCACCGTGAAAGACGTGGCGAGGCGAGTAACGTCCCATGCCCGGGGCTGGTTGCTGAATACCAACGCTACATGGGAGGGGTTGACCGACATGATCAGTTGCGAATGCAAGCATATTCGATGCAGATGGCAATAAGGTACACCTTTTGTGCTGAGACTGTCCGGTTAACAGTGCTGATGTATGCTGTTCGGTACTGCAGGTTCGCCAAATACTACAAGGGCCTATTTCTTGGCCTGGTTGACATGACGTTAGTCAACGCATACATCATCTACAGACATATTTGGGAGAAGAAGCCACGGAAGAACTTCCGCTTCGATTTTCTGGCGAGGCTGCACAAGGACCTCATCGCCGAAAAAGAAGATAGCTTCACACACTCAAGGCCGGCTCCAAACGTGGTCACGGATAGACCCAGTGTTGCGCAGGGAGATCACAAGCTAACGCAGACCACGGACGTCCGACTGAACAATGGCGTCCAGCGTCTCCGCCAGAGGCAGTGTAAGGTGTACTCCTGCTACAAGCCCGAAGGAAAGAAGAGAGGGAAGATGTCGTCCTACTACTGTGCGCCGTGCTCACAAGGGAAGAGAGACTTGATAACGCTGTGTAACAAGGAGCGCGGGTACCCGAAGAACGAGGGCCTGACGTGCACGCAGATCTGGCACCTGGTGTGGCAAAACGGGGAATTTGCACCCAAGGCAAGCCACATCCGCGACCGTGGCGTAGCGAAAGAGTAACTGGAAGTCTATAATACATGTTAGTTGGCAACGATATATATGCAGCGCAGCTAGTGCGGCTGATGAAGCTGCAGCTCCGATATGCGCTAGGAGTATGAGGTGGAGATGATGCAGGACGACTCGGACAGCAGAGACGATAGCTAGGACGATCTCACGTTTGCGGTCGCGTCCAACGGCGGAGTTGGCGGCGTCCAATGGCGGAGCTGAAGACGACGCCGACGACTCCCCTCAAAATGGCCTCCCTCGCGCGCACAGTCCTTCCCACCACCAAATTCATAAATATCGTGATTGCGTGACGTCGAGCGGTTAGCTCTGATTGGCTTAAATGAAAAAGATTCAGAGAGCAAATCTGTTTTGCAGGAATTATTACCCGGGAGGTTAGCTACAATCGGTGCGAAAAACGTCCAAAATGGTACTTGTCTACATTATACCATACAAAGTGCCATATTATTATTTATACCGTCCGGGACAGGTTAAGCGTTTTATATTGCCGTCCATGTCACCCCCCCCGCGTCCAAGGGGTTAAGTTTCGTGTTTTGATGCCTGTAATTAAGGTTATGGGGTCGATGGCAAATGCCTGAGATTGTCATTCAGTGTTTCGAATTCTTTTTAAAAGGCCTGATAGCTCGACGTACAAGTCACTGCCTGCTGCTCGCAAGTCGACCGACCACCAGATCTGTCCGAACTTTTAGCAGTTGCTTGTCACACACAAGACGGAGATACTATCACGTGTTTTGTGCTACGACTACTGCTATCAAGAGTGCTAGAACGCAGGACTGTGAGAACAGCCCAACTGAGTACGAGCAACGCCTCATCCCCAGCTTGTAGCTTACTCATGTATAATGCCATCCAGGTCTCGATCTCGAAGCGGAGGTCGTCCTGATGGAATTGGTGAAGTACACATATTTCCACCATAGCGTCGTGTACAAATGATAATTTTACATTTGTACAATACAACAACAACAAAAACACTACATACAAGTCACAAGACACTCGTAAAAACAAAAGCACTGTCCGAAATGCTGCGTCGGACTCGAGTGGCCAGCACTCGCTGGCTTCGTCACGCAGCGTTCTCCAGCTCCTCGTCTCCAGATTCGTTGCTCGCCTATGGCGCCCGCATCTTGCGCTGCCCGGACCCGCACGAGAAGGTCGCGCTCACCTTCGAATGCCAACGCCGATGGCAATCCGAGTCCCTTCCGCTCCACTGCGAGGCCCAATGGGGGGCCCACGTCCCTCCTTCACTCCCCGCTCGAGGCCCGAGGCCTGAACTGTTACCGCCCAAGCAGATGCCGAACATGAAGCAGCTGCAGACCCAAGCCAGTATCCCCGTTATCATGCTCCACGCCTTGGCGCACATTGAGCTGGGGGCTATCGACAACTATTGGGACACCATCGTCCGCTTCGACCCGGTGAGGCACCAGCTGCCCCGGGAGTTCTACGACGACTTTTTGAAGGTCGCGGCGGACGAGGCTCGACATTTCACGATGGTGGACGACAGACTGAGGGGCTTGGGCTCGGACTATGGGGCGTTGCCCGCTACGAGGGCGCTGCTGGAACACGCGGCCAATACGGCAGCAGACTTGGCGGCGAGGATTGCGGTCGTGCCCTTGGTACAGGAAGCGAGGGGCTTGGACTCCGGGGACCGGTTGGTGCATAGGATTAAATCCATGGGGGACAAGCAGTCGGCCAAGGTCGTGGAGCAGATTGTGTGGGAGGAACGGGACCACGTCCGATGCGGCATCAAGTGGTTCCAGCATATCGCCAACGTGCAGAATAGAGAGAAGGACCAGGTCGCGTACTTCCAAGAGCTGGTGCTGCAGTACTTCCCGGACGGACTGCCCGGACCTTTTGACGCGGAAGCCAGACTGGCGGCGAATATGGGGGCGGAATGGTACCAGGCGCTCGAGAGCAAGGTCGCACACGCGTATCCACCTAAGACGGCGTCATCCAGTGTTGAATCGAAGCAGGAGAAGCAGAGTGCCAGTGTTGCGGCGTTTGCTGCTAGCAAGAAGAAGGTGATTTTGGCGGGATCGGTGTGGCCCGAGCGTACGAGCTCTGCTGCTGGTGTCCGCAGCGCTGACATTATTAGTGTGCTGCAAGAGCGGGGATATCAGGTTCTATGCGTGTCTCCGAGCCGTCTTAATGACCACACAACACGATTGGAGGGGGAGCAGAATGTGCGCTGCATGCAGGCAGATGCGAACACTGACGCTTTCCAGAAGTTGCTGCTGGAAACGATACCCCAACTCGTGGTTTTTGACCGGTTTATCGCTGAGGAGATGTACGGGTGGCAAGCTAAGAAGTACGCACCAGAGGCGCTGCGAGTGCTGGACTTGCAGGACGTGCATTTTATTCGACGCGCCCGAGAGTTTGCAGTCGTAAAGCAAGGCGTGAACTTTGAAGACACGCTGGATGGAGAGAGCCTGACTATTGACTCTGTGGAAAAGATTGCTATTCGCGAACTGGCATCCATCCACCGATCCGATCTGACGCTGTATGTATCGGAATTCGAACGGGAGATGCTGGTTTCACGATTCCAAGTGCCTGACGTGGGTCTTCATCGATGCGATTTCTTCTACCCTGAAATTGAGCCCTCTGCACTGCGCTCTTTTGGTGAGCGCAAAGATATTGCATTCATTGGCAGCTTCAAGCACGCGCCTAACGCTGACGCGGTGGAGTGGGCCAAAAAGACCATTCTTCCGTTGTTCCGCAGCATCGGAGGGGATGCGGAGATTCACATCTACGGCTCTTACGGTGATACGAAGCGCTTTGCGAAGCTAGATGACCCCAAACAGGGTTTCTTCATGAAGGGATTTGCCCCAGATGCGCACGAAACCCTGAGCCAGTACCGTCTTAGCATTGCACCGCTACGGTTTGGAGCTGGCATCAAGGGCAAGATCGCGGACAGTTGGTTCGTTGGCACGCCATGTGTGAGCACTTCTATTGGCGCTGAGGGTATGACGTCAGACCCAACTTGGTGGGGTGGCTCAATCGCCAACGACCCGCAAGTGTTCGCTTCCGAAATGCAGCGCCTCTACAACGACGAACCCAATTGGAAAGCTGCACAGGAAGCTGGGGTAGCCACATGCTCAGCACGTTACGATCGGTCGGTCAACGCTGATAGTTTAATGGAGCGTGTGGATCGCGCTATGAGTGAGAAGCACGCACTCCGAGAGCAGAACTGGATGGGACGCATTTTGTGGTCCGAGAAGTTCCGCGCGACAGAATACATGTCCAGGTACATTCGTTCGAAAAATGAAGGTCTCAGCAATGCGGAATAGATATACATCCACCTTTGGACCTTTGAGAGAAATGATTTGTTGATGTGTGTGATGGAGTCAAAGTTCTTGTTCACTTCGTCCTCGTGTGCTTCATCGTAGCAGCTTCGCAATTGAAAACACGAGAACCATCTAGTAAATATCTCACCCTGAAGTGCTGGAAAAAAATAAAATAGTACTATGTATATAGTACTACGTAGTATAACTCACTTCGAAGTAGAATTGAAAATAACAGTTTATTCTCATGAAATCAGTTGTGGTCCAGCTACGTCAATGCACGTACTAGTAATGTAGGATCACTGAGATTTCATCAAGGCTGTGAGTGCGCCGCTAGGGTCGCCGTCGGCGAAATATGCCTTCACTTTCCCCAGCATGCCCTTTCCTCCCGTGCTCTCTGCAAAATAAAGGGCATAGGCCTCCCACGTCTTGAACCTGGGATTACTCGGCGGCAGCTTCACGACGTTAAACGAGTAGGGGGTCGCCAGATAACTCGCGACGAGCTTCGGGTCGTACTCCTGGACCCATTTCTGAAACAGGTTGAGCTGCATATTCCCAGCGAGTCGCTTCAAATCGGGAACCTCCTTCATCACATGAAAGAGAGTTGAAAATTCCCACTCGGACTGGAACGGCCTGGTCTTGAGCAAGAAATTCACTGTTTGCACACCAGAAAACAAGTCGTTCTTCACGTTGCCGTTGTATATCTTGGTGTATCTGAGCCACTGGACAAACAGTGCGTTATTATCGAAGGCGTCCATTCTAGCCCCTGCCAGATTTAAGATCTTGTACACCTCCTCTGGGCGTTCGTGGGATTTTAGCCACACGCCATTCATCAATCGGTGGCTGGACTTCGAATCTAAGAAGAGGATTCTCTGCATCGAATCGGCGTGATCCTTCATGCGTGGCACTTGTCGAAGCGAATGCAAAAGTGTCACGAGGTCTTCCTCCCGCATTGCTTTCTGGAGCAACTGAACCATATCGCTATCTCCGAACCAGTGATTCCCTTTCTTCGCTCGATACATGTCCACGTACTTCAGCCACTGGTGAAAGGCTGGGGTTTCATCCAGTTTTGCGCCGGCCCGGTCGAGACGTAGCATATTGAAAACATCTATTGGTTTTTCATGGCGCCGTAGATTTTTGTTGAGCCACGCTCCAGATATTGACTTCTGGACACTCGTCGCAATTGTTTTAGGGGTCTTCTTGAGTAATTGGAGTAGCGTTGTCGCGTCCTCTGCCCGGTTTGTCTTCAACAATAACTTGTCCACCTTAGAAGGTATCCCGAGTGTGCCAGCCCTCTCTCCACCATCCACATAGTTGTCGCCACTGCCCCCCTCATTCACCTCGTCGGATCTCAGAGATCTTTTCGATACAGTGCCGCTGTTGATCACAGCGAGAGAGTGGAGTGCTGCGGGTGCTGTCCCTTTTGTCATGGTAGTTTGGTCGGGCTCGGTAAGTGCTGTGACAGCATTGATTCCCGTAAAGAAGGCGACAAAGGACAGCAGGGTGGCACAGCAGTAGTAACGCACGGTTGGTCTCCTCCCTCTTGAGCACTTGTGAGAGAGTTGACAACTGAAAATTGGAGGTCCGGAGCCGCGCGCTTGTCTGGCTCTTGTTGTGGCAGATTGGACCTACCTGTACCAGTAGTGACAACGCAAGCTATCTGTGCGTTGTCACTATCCATGGATAGATCATCAGTCGTAAGCTTAGTGGCTGATGATCTATCGAGGAGGACGCACTGATTGCGCTATGTAAACACGTGGGCACCAGTTGCGATGTGCTCACAGTCAAGGATTACGAACGCCCTACATAAAATGTAGGGCGTTATTAAAATAAATTATTTACATAATTCTATTACAGAAAACCCTGACCAACTTAATACCATCGATGGACGCACTTCCTATCAAGTACAAGTGGGTGATTAGACCCGATCGTTTGGGTCGGAGCTCCACTTTGCGTTGTTCGAGGTACTGGAGTTTGTAAGACATTCTCCTAGTCGTAGCTCAGCAACAACGGCTTGTTTCGCTGTGGACACCTTGTCCACTACAGGAAATTCCGCTCACACCCGTCCCCTCCGGTACCTGATTAGCTCCTATTATAAGAGTGTCCGCAGCGATGGTGCCATTGCTATCCTAAATTCTGCTCAAATTACAATATTTATAAACTGCTTTGCCAACTGCAGCCTAGCGTACGAGTAGAAGTGAAAAATCTACGAATGGCACGACAAGAACTCATCGAGATCTAGCAGAGAAAGCCAAGCCCGAGTTGGCACTGTTCACGGCAGCACAATGTAGACAGCCTAGACGTACGAGAGTCGTTCATCATTAGGCACGCAAGAGACTGAGCAAGGAACAACACGAAGAACAGAAACAGCAGAGATAGTATGTAGAGAGACCTGACGCGGTGCGCACAGAGGCGATCACAACGTCGGCCTTGGAGGTTTGCTACAACCTTGTTATTAGAGTTCGGCAGTCAACAAGGCAGCAGTAATACAATATTCCAGAACAACTTATTATTATCATTAGGCACGCAAACAAGCCCCGCTGTTCACCAAGAAGACCAGTGCTGATCTCGGTTTGTACTACGCAGACGCCGATCCGAAGCTTTTTTTACCATATGTGAGCTCAACTTATGCTCGATTGGGAATTTCCAATACATTTGCTATGTAAATTTTGCACTATTCGCTGTGGCGCTAAGTATGAAAGTGCAAATTTGATATTGCAAATGTATTGGAAAAAATCCCAATCGAACATTCTAGTAAACTTTTCTATTATTATATAATAAAAGTAAATTAAAATTAATGGGATCCAAACGGGGCTCGAATCGAAAAACGGGGGCTCGATAATTAAGATTGCCGACAATCGCTACTGCCAACCTGCTCGCCACTGGGTGAATGTGCCGGTGGCACACCCAGACCGAACAACTCGACGGAGGTGAGCCAAGAACTCTACGCAGGCAGGCCCCTGCCCGACGCCCTGATTGACTAACTGCGCCACTAGAGCAGCGAATACCCTTAAACGTACCATCACTCTTACCAGCAACCGCGCTCTTACTGTAGCAGGAGGTAATGTATACTAAAAACAACAATAGTTGCTGCAACAGCATCCTTTCCGGTGCTCTACCTCTGCTGACGCTGACCAGCTAGCTCTGCCTTCTCCGTCAGTCTCGACTGGTGGTGGCTATGTTCGAACCTCTTGTGAGCAACTGGAGCTAAATTTCGTGCACGTGTGATATTCATGAGCTCGGCCCGGAACGGGCCGACTTCCTGAATCACGCGGGCACAAAGATCTTCATGACCACTATCCTATCGCAGCCTTCGCGTAGCTCTAATATTTTTTCCATTGCCGTGGTACCAGAAGGGTGTTGCAAGTTGCAATGCTGGTCCCCGGCGTCCTTTGCCCCGTACTTTCCTTCACCTACCACCACTCAATCAATTGCAATGATGGAAATGTAGCCATATCGGTGCATGGTGTCGTGGGCGCCACCCGTTCCCGGCAAGTGACAGTCCGTGCAGTTTATCATCAGTAACGGACTCGTCGGACGTAACGTCCCTCACTCGGTCTCTGCTGGATGGAGGTGACCAAGCTGCGTGACGACCTGACGCAATGCTGGCTGGCGGAAGCTTTGGTGCAAGTGCTGGAGCGAGCTGCGACGCAGTGCCAAGTGGATAGGCGTATTGTGTTGGTCTCTTTGGGCGGTGCAGCCGTCGCTGAGCAAGGAGCTGTGCTGGCGGAGCTGGTGAAGGGTTTCTTGCGTCGTGGTAATGGGGTGTTGAATGGCACGGGCGCTTGCTATGCGCACGTGGACAACGTCGGCGAGCTGCTGCAATGGACACAAGCTCGAGTTGCTAGTGGTGAGGCAACGGGGGTTGTGTACGTAGTGTATGCTCCATGTGAGGACGGGACTGCAACGAAGCAGGTGGAGGAGGTGGCGTCCACGTTGCAGAGCTCTGTGGAGAGAGGTTTGCTGCTGGTATTGCACAACCCGGCTGGATTGTTGGGGCTGGCAGCAGATACTAGAGCGATGGAGAGCTCCGCGATGTACAGTGTGCAGTGTTTGGGGACAGAGAGCGACTCGCAGAGGCATCTCCAGTTGATCGCACACCCGCTGGATTGCCTGCGAGACCAGTGCGGGTGGCACTTTGTCATGGAAATCGTGCGCTGGGTCCCGGGATCGAAAGGAGCAGTCACGAACGGAGACGAGGTCTTCGGGGCAGCGAGAGCGACCATATTCTCGAGTATTAACCAGCTGCCGTTCCAGCTGCTGCTCCTGGTCTTGCGATGGAGCCACTTCCACCCCGAGATTGTGCGAGCTTGCGCCAAAAAGCTTCGGCGACAAACGCAGCTACTCCCGCAAGCACGAGTTCGGCGAGAGATCGCAGAGCTGCAGAGGCGCGAAACAGACATTTGGAGCGGCTTGTATCCGTTTGCAGACGTTCCCGAGCAGACGTTAACAGTGCAGTCAAAGCAGGAGGTGAAAACGTCTCCGCTCTTTCTTGCCACTTCGTGTTCCTCCATTTCGCCAAAGCTCGCTCGGCTGTCCGAATGCTGTTTGTGGGATACGCAGAAGCAGTTTTACAAGGACCAAGGCATCCGCGCGTGGAGCTCCGGTGCCATTCCTTTCGGTGTATCCAGCAGTTCGTTCCTCGCAGCAGCTTACGCGCGTATTGCGGTTGACTTCTTGCTGAGCACCGCTGACTGGGTCCAGCCTTCATTCAGAGAGAACGATTCCCCGAATTGTTTCGTGTGGGAGGCTGCTAGTGGTTCGTGTAAGTTCCTGTACTCGTTTATGCTTCACTTCACCGAGCTCGTAGAAGCAAACGACGAGTTTAAACGACGGGGACTCGTGCCTCTGGTCGTCGCGACAGATTTGAGTGAACAAGTTCTGAGTTCACGTCGGCAGATGGCGTGCTTTCGTACGTTTATCGAGTGTGGGCAATTAGACTTCGCTCTCTTCGACACGTATGAATTCGTCCATGGGAATCCTTCCGTTTCTGGGAAGCGAAAAACACTGGAGTTAGTGCATTCCCAACGGCACTGGCATGTTGGAAGCGATGGCCCCGTAGCCCTAATGGGAAATTATTTCCTGGACTCGCTCCGCGCTGACATTTTCACTGTGGCCGTCAAGAGGGATCCTTCGCCAGTACCGAATCCCAACGAAGCTAATGCCGGTGAGGATAGCTCGAACGAGCATGTAGTAATACAGACCGCGCTACTTGATAAGGACACGTCAAGCATCACCGATATGGACATCCGTGTCCGCTTAGTTGCAGATCCAAGGACTCAAGCCGTATATGAAGACGACCGACTGAACGCGACGCTGATTCAAGTACTTGACCAGTTCCGGTCTCTGGGTAGAAGCTCCGTTTCTGCAGCAACAGAACCCGTTTCATCGACTGGGCTGGTTATCTTCCCTGTTGAAGCGTTCGAGTTCTTCTTGACGCTTATCGATAAAGAGGACAACACAGAAGCGTTCCCTGTCGCGATTCTGGCTGGTGATGCGCGTTTTTCCTTCCGAGATGCCATCTCGAGTGCGTTCATCACGACCACGAAGGTTGAATCCCATAATGGAGAAGGGTCCACGGAGCAAGTAAGGCTGGAGCTACCACAATTGTCTCCTCACCCAGATTGCTTCTGTCTTCCTGTAGATTTTGAGGTTTTTGAGCTGTTCTTTAGGCACCTCAACAGCAGCAATGCTGGCATGTCAGCGAGCGCTGAGTTGGTTACCGCTCCAGCTAGTGATACTTTTGACGTCTTCTTCGTGACAATTGAGTCGCAAAGACCGAAGAAGTATGCTGCGGTACGAGGTAAAGCCAAAACTTCTCCGACCGCTATCACGAAGGCGCTGCACACAAGCTTCAGGCACGAGTTTGCGCGCTTCACACCTGGCGATTGTGACTTGTTATGGGGCATGATGAGCTTTGACGACGGCGCGCGCTGCTTCTCAGCGGATGCACTTCTCGCTCTCTTGGCACAAACCGGTTGGGACTTCGACTTATTTGCTGTAATCCGCTGGGAATTGCTGAACCAGCTACGGCGGCAAGAAGTTAACACCGAGTCAGAGCACTGTCAACGCATCCTAATTGAAGCAGGCATTAAGTCTTGGCGGACGTTTTACCACATGGAGCAGCAGACCGAGACGGATGCCACGACGAGAGAGATCCGTCTGCAACTGGCACGCTGGTTTTACGGTAAGTTTTACGCGCGGTGACGTCTTCTCGCTTGCACTGACTCGTTCTACCATGCCCACACTCAGAATTGGAAGGATACGATACCGTGCTGGAAGTGCTGATGCCTTGGCGCGATGAGGTTCACAACGACATCAGCTCGGACGACGTGGGCGTTTTCTATCTTCTCGGGGTAATGATCCGAGATTTCCGTGCTGCTTGAACGTTTCCAGAGTTCTTACCTTATTTTCTTCCTTGCGACTTTAGCTGACAAGCTTGCGGATGGACGAGTACTGGACTGCGCTGTCTTTCTTTCGGCTTTGCGCTCGCCTAGCTCCCACAAAACTCAAGTTTCAGCGCCAGGTGGCCCGCACATTGCTCGCTTTGCAAACGTTGAGATCTTCGTCAAACAGCTCCAACGATTCAGCGTGAGCTCACACAGTCTGCAACTTTAAGGGATGAAACACGATGGGCCTATGACTTGTCTATCAATTGTTTTTAGGTAGTTAGTATTTTTTTTCGTACATGATTTCTCAACTGAACATCTACACACACTGAAGCCTGAGCAGCTCGGCATCTACAGCACATCACTTACCACACACTGTGTATTATCCCTCATGGCTCAAATTCTTCGTGTGGTACTCTTGTACAACTTTGGCGCAGGCTTTGGCGCCATCGACAACGACAATCAGCTGGTTACTCAGTTGTGTATCATCTACAGAGTCGGGAGTAGCCTCAGCTTGGTCCTACAAGTACATTAACCACACAATGTTAGACATAGATGCAACAGCCATCGTTCAACAAAGACATACCTTGAAGTGGAACATTAGGGCGTTGTCCAAGTCGTCACGTTCATCAACCTTCGTCAGCGATTTCAAAGGCCGCCACTCTTCTACTAACGCAAACCCCTCACGCGTCGCCGCCATGACATCGAGCACGACAAGCACCGAAGGCGTGACAACCAGCTCTCGATCGCCACATCGACTTAGTTGTCGGTGAGAATCTTCGTCCTGTTCCTCAAACTTGGTGGCGTGGTAAAAGCGGAAGTCCTTGTGTGCATCGCTCGATGAAGACTTCCAGCTCGCCAAATTTACATGTCGCGACGAAGGTAACTCGAGCTCGCTTTTTCTATCGTCTTCGTGCTGCTGTGCCTTGTCGATGTCTTCTTCCTTGTTGCTGAGTGGTGTCTCATCTGGGTGTGTCTCCTCCACCTGATGGTTGTTAGAGGAATTCGAGCGCCGTCTTAGCCGGGAAGCTACAGCAACGGCTCGGTCCAAAATGGTGCTTCCGGTGCGCATCGGAGCACTCTGTGGCGCTGGGGTCATTGATGTCGTTGATAGCCGTTTCTTTTCATTGCTACTCATAGGTCGCCGACTGACGGATGTCTTTTCGTCATCGTCACTGGAAGAGCTGTTCACAGAAACCTTATCACTCGTGAGTGTACGGCAGCTCTCGCTTGACTCACTGTATGGACTCCATTTATTGTCCTCCGTGCCGCTGCGTATACGGAACAGATAGGGAGTGTTTGGCTGCAAGCCCGTGACTGAGTATTTGAGTGTATCGGCCTCAATGTCAGGCTTCACCGTCCACCACATGGCAGCCAAACGGTCCTTCACATACTGGATCTGGTACTTCGCCACGCCGACATCATTCACTGGATCCCACGTAATGACAACCTCAGAACTTGACGCGGGAAAAACTCGTAAAATTCGTGGCGGGGCGGGGGCATGCGAGGACGATGGCGCACTGGTGGCACTACTAGTGCTGGCAGTAGTGGAGACCACAGAACTGATTGAGCCAGTGCTGTTGGAATTGACGTTGTCGCCCACGTTCCCATTGCCGACGGCGCTAGGTGGGGTAATACCGCTCGAATTGAGGAATGATTGGACCATGGACTTGGCTTGCTCTTGCAGCGAAGGCCCAGTTTCTTCAACAACCGACTCAGGAATCCTTTCAAGGACTACGTCGCCGTCGGGTGTGTTTTCAAAGGCCCACACCCCGTCAGCATCATCATCGGCCCCCCTTTGGCCATTGCGGAGCAACATCAGCTCACCGCCAGAACCTTCGTACTCTCTGTCGTGTTCTGCAGTGTCATCATTGTCTCCAAAAGCAAGTCGAACGAATATTTGGTTGGTGCCAGGGCACACAAGTCTCTCCGAGCCCCTGATCACGAGACCCCTCTCCAATACAATGTCCAATTTTTCTGCGTTAAAATCCGGGCGGCGACGAGCTCGCAATGACAGGAGCACGCGATAGAAAAATCGCCCTCGCTCAACGTATTCAGGACAGACACCAGGGAGGAAAACCGCTGTTGCTAAGTCTTCTTGAGTCGCAGAGGTCGGCGTCACGGTGCCTGATGTAGGTTTTGACGCGCCTGCTGTGCGGACATCCAACGTCCTCATAGACCCACTCGATAAACTGTAGGGTCCCCACTGTTGTCCATCTCCACAACGCACGCGGAAAACAAGATATTCACCCGACTCAAGGCCAACCATCGTGCCGTTCGTCTGATCAGTGACACCAGTTGTATCCACCTCAGCTGTTGTCCCTTCTTGTTTCATCGCGACCGGGAGCCAAGGATTAAACTCGTCGCCCGATTGCTTCGCGAACTGGAGTTGGTAGCGTGCTACCGCGGGATCCGCGACCGAGTCAGGCAATTTGTCCCAAGTGATACAGATAGAGTGCCTCGTCGCGCTTACAAGCGTGGGTGCAATTGGTGGGATGTCAGAAACGGTAGCAACCTTATCCTTTTGCGTACTCACTGGAGTAAGAAAGCGTAGCATCACCGGTCGAGATGCTTCGATGACACGCTCGATAACAGTGAGGAAAGCCACATCCTCCAAACTCTCTCCGTTGATCGCAACAAGCAAATCTCCCGTGTTGATCAGTCCAGTGGCGGATGCTTGACTGTCCGGAACCACGCTATCGACGACGGCTTGGAATATCTTCGACGTACGAGACTTCTGAAACAAGATTCCGATGGGACCAGGCTGTAGCTCGACATCACAAGTTTGCCCACTCTTTTGCGCTGCATCACTCGTCTTCACACACACTTCTACCCATCCCTCCTCGCCTGTAGAGTGGCTTACTTCGACGGCATTATTTGCCTCAGCAGACGCGTTACTGTTGGTTCGGCCTATAGAGCTCGAGGTTGACGATACAGCATCTTTTGCTGCTGCTTTCAGAAGCATCAGACGTTGCGACAATGTTGATACCGCTGAACTCGTCGTAATTTTTGTCTTCCTTTTCACTTCCTTGGAGGTACTGCTGCTCAGAGCCGATGAAACGGATGTAGATACGCTTGCGGTGGTAGTGGTGGTTGTGGAGCGACCGCCGTTCGTCTGGGACACTTCGGTGCGAATGCTGGTACTGACGTCGGTCGCAAAATCGTCTTGGGAAGGCGCGCGAGAACGACTCAAACCAATTTTTGCGAGCAAGTTGAATCCCCCCGAGGACGAATTTCCAGTTGAATCAGGTAGCACCGCCATCTGCTCAGTGACTGGTAGAGGTAACGGGGACGAGACAAGGAGCTGCTCTTGCGCGAAAGTGTCCATGTTTCGGATGGTCTTCTCCAGCTCATCAAACCCTCCATCAAGTCGGCTCACATACTTGAAGCCCTTCTGCAAGAACATCAACACGAGTCGTGTCACAGACACATGCTCCGCATGAACCTTAGACGCCCCGCTACTACCGATCTCGCTGGCTAACGCGCCAGGTTCCCCAGGACTCTGCTTGCGAGATAACGCAACGGGTCCAGTTAACGCCACTTCTCCGGCAACTTCTGCTGCTACATGGATTTCAATCGGCTTCTGATTCGGTTCTTGGACAGACTTGTCGTTTGAAGTGACTCTGGCCAGGCGCACAATTGTGCTCAGTGCTGCGTTGTTGGAGGAGGACCGCGGGAGCACAGACGGCGAATCGACAGAGGGTCCAACAAAGCAAAAGTGGCAGCCTTTCATGTGTGAGAAACCCTTCATAAGTCCATCAAGAGCATCTGGCCGCCCCATGACGCTTGGATCAATGTGGTGGGAGAGGCTCAAATGTGACTTATGGTACTCCTCCGCCGGTCGGCAATCCAACACGATAAATTTCAGCGCCGTCGCTTCATCTCCGTCGTCGTTCACAGAATGATACAACAGAGGAGGAGCTTCATCATTGCTTGGCGATAGCAACGGGTTAAGCGAATCTTGGACATTTGTAGGCTCTTCTTGCGCAGCAGGGGCAGCTGGTGCCAGTCTCTTCTTGGCTTTTGTCGCCAATCGATCCAACAAGTTCCGCACTAGCTCTTCTGGGTACACTTGCAGACTGGAGCAGGCATAGAGCTCATCCAGAAACGGCACCATGGCATCCGTAAACCCTCCATAGCACACTGAGTACAAATCCCGCTTGAACGACCGCGGCGTCGACTCCGAGATGGCGAGCGCACTGGCACACACCTGTTCCAACTCGTCGCGCGACGAGAACGTGAGCGAGCTCAGCACCTGTGGCAGCATGGCGATGTCCGCTTCGAAAACCCTCTCCCGGTTCGCCGCCACCAGCGCGTAGGCCACGAAGTGCAGCAAGTACGGGTCTTCCTCCAAGAGGAAAAAATCCCACAGGTAGAAAACCGACTCGGGCGGCAACGACCTGGCAAAGAGCGTCATGAACCACGGCGTCACGTAGAGCTCCGGGGTCATGTCGTGCTGGTCCAGAAAGTGGCACAGCTCCGGGTCGTGGTACAGCATGAGCAGCCTGTAGAGTTGGAACGAGCACTGCAGCGACCGAAACTCCTTGTCCGCGAACACGTGGGGCAGGAACCTGTCGATGAGCGCGTAGAAGCACTGGAACACGACCCCGTCGGCCAATGGGAGCCTCTCCTCGCTCCCATCTCGCTGCTCGGTGAGCAACAAGAAAGGGGCGAGCACCTCGTTCATGCCCTGCTTGTACCGGATGCTGCGGCACTTGCAGTAGTATGTGAGCAGCTTGACCACGAGCTCCGCGGTCTCCGGCTGTTTGAAGCGAGGCTCGTTGCCTCTGGTGCGTGCAGCGTCTGCGGCGATGACCCGCTGGTTGTCCATGTCCTCCTCCACCTGCAGGATGCTCTGGTCCAGGCACAGTCGCTCGCTGCGGGCCACGCCCAGGAGCTCCTTCCAGACCTGCGCGCGGAGGGCGGAGGGCACCCCGCCGAGCGAGCGACACGTGACGCCGATCACGAAGTGGTCGGGTCTTCTCTTCTGCATCTCGCGCTCCAATTGGCGCTCCAGCGCGTGCTGTTCGGAGGCGGAAGCATGCGGAAGAGTGTCGGGGGCGCGGGCAGAGGCTTGAGAGGAAGATTGTGCGGGCTCTAGCGGGTCGTTTGCAGCGCGGCCGGCGGCGTTGGATGCGCTGGCGTCGTGGGGGGATGTGGACGGAGTATGGGGGGCTGCGACGGAGTTGGCTTCGCTGGGGGCCTCCATGTCAGCGCACGCCTCGTCGGTCCAAGGGCGCTCTTTCCGCAGACTGACCTTTCCGATCAGAAATCGGCTGGACTCAGAAATTCTGAGTCCTTCATGATGGGTACATTCCACGTGCGCCACATAGCAAAATAAAATAAATAAATAAAATAGTGTAGCCATTTGGGTAAGTTCCCGTACAAGAACAACAAAAGAAAGTTGCAGTCCAAATGAAGAAAGTTATCTAATGTCTTGAACCTTGGATCTTAATTCAGCTAGAGCAAACAAATCCGTCGTTTCTAAAGTGGTTTCGCAATTTATCCAAACCACCACTACAGGCGAGGTTTCCCAGGTGATCAGGACTCTATTGACGCAGTCTCTGATCGCTGGTGCCGAGATCAGCCTTCCGTGTTTCCAAGAACCTATGAAGCGAGTCGCTTTGTGACAATAGTATTGAAAAATTGATTGTAAGCCCAGTTGACACAACAATTAGTTTTGTTCAATTCTCGAATTGTTGTGGTCGGGTGACCACAGATTACGGTTAGCCTTGAGAAAGACTAGGAGTTATAATGTTGCGGGTTTAATTGCGTCGGGGAAATGAGCATCGACACGGTAAGCTTGTGAATGGTCGTTGAGGGTCATTTCCGAAGCCGCCTTTTCTGCTGGTGTCAACTTCTTGTCGGACTGGAGCTTGACAAGCCACTTTCATAGCTGTAGCATTGTTCACAATCGATGCACGCGCGCACAAGCACTTCTTTGTCACAGAATAGATCGCAATGGTGTGGTCTAACAAGGCTCGCACCTCCTTCATGGTCATATTCTCACTCTCAAGCTCAACTGTAACAGAATCCAGTCGCGTGGGATCTGTCAGTAGGTCGGAAAGGGGGGCAATAGCTTCAGCAGGTGAGAGCATCAATCTTGTCGTTCTTGCACTTGGTCGCGCCGGCGCTTTTCATATGCTGCAGGTAAGGAATCAGCTCAACCCAGCATGAAGAACATGTGTGCCTTAAGTTGAAGTGTGCGTCGGGAGGTCGATGACATCGGCTTCAAACCAGGCCTTGCAGACTACAAGTTGTGAGAATCACGCTGCCCCTAGGCGTTTTGGAGGGAGGCAGACGGCTTCGAGTATTCACTAGGGTGATACATTCACACTGAGAGAATCCCAGGCGGTTGGAGAGAGCTCTGTAGACCAACGAATCGCAGAGGCGCGCTGCCAGGACTGACAGTTCTTCACTGCCAATCATACACCACTACAATTTAAATGTTGCAATACAATACAAGCATTGTATTGGCGTCTACAATACCGCAATTTATAAATTGCAATTAAGTATTGCAATACACAGCTATTACACTTAATTTAGTTCTGCCAACTCACCGTCGAGTCAGATTTCTCACTAATAGGATGCGAGAAGACAGAAAAACGAACATCACTCACTGATCTTGCGCTGGAAGATGTCTTGGATTGCAAGCAGTGGAAACGACTCTTTTTTTCTACCATTGTAGATCGCGTCTACTTTCATTCAGTATTAAAATAATGAATGAATCCACTTTACGCCTGACAAATCGGTTACTTTTCACCAGAAAGTGGGGAAAGTGACTTCTAAGTGGTCTGAACACAACTTAAGAAAGAAACCTATCAATCTTCACTTCAATCGCCGGCCAGGCCATCCGACAGCTCCACGGAGCAGATGAAGCGACTGACTATCGGTGTAGACCTGTGTGACGGGCTGTCACACGAGCACGTTGCACAGAGGAAGTGTGTGCTTTGGAGTTTATACAAACTCCCAGTGAACGATAGTTCACTTAGTTCCTGGCCTGANTAGAAAGTGATACGATCACTTTCGAGAGGGTAATCATGTTACCCGAATGTAACCCCGTTACAACCTGGCAGCGCGGCCCAGTGTTCTCGTACTGGATGAACCAACAAGTGGTCTGGATGCTCGCACCGTTAATGTATCGAGTATCAGGGCAGTATCGATTTAGCATAGATCTTGTTAGAGAGGTTATGTGGTAATAAAGGGGCTCCGCCTGCCACGTGTGTGACTGGTGGCAGTTTGGTCGGGAAGACCAGCACTTCTGCTTTCTCCCCGCCGGCCCCAAGCTCCTCTCTCTCTCTCTCCTCCGGAGAACCTGATTCACTGATAGCACTTGTTGGTCTGAATCCAAGCTACCATGGCCCGCGAGAACCCGACAGAGGGCCCTACTTCGGAAGGAGGAACCCAAGCCGAGCTAGAAGCACAACTGGGTCAGTTACGCACCCAGATCGATGCGCTCCAAGCCGTGAATCAAGCACCGCGCCCATCACCACCCGAGTCCAAGCCTCGAGTTCCAAGTGGACTGCCCAAGTTCAAGTGGAAGCGCGACGAAGACGTGCGTCAGTGGTTGTTCCAAGTGGAGACGCTGTGTCGCATCAACGGCCACGACGCGAACGACGCCAATGAGACGCTGCCCGCGATCGCCGGTACTGCCATGGAAGAGCCCGCATCAGGATGGTTCCTGTACTGGGCGTCGAGGAAGCCAGCGGAAGTGCAGACTTGGGGTCAGTTTACCCATGATGCTCTCACGCACTTCGAAGCCTCCAACTACCAGGCGGTGCTGCGACAGAAGCTGCGTGGGCTTCGCCAGGTCAGCGACATCGAGGAGTACAACGGAAAGTACTCGTCACTGATATTTCGCGTTGAAGACATGAGCGAAGTCGACCAAGTTAGCTACTATTGTGACGGTCTGAAGCGTGCGACACAAGCCTACGTCAAGCTTCAGAACGCAACGACGCTGGGCGAGGCGATGGACCAAGCTGTCAAGTACGAGGTGTCCCACTTCGACAGTGATCGCAGGAGTGGTCGTGAGAGGCCGGAGCGCCAGCAACGCTTCCGTGGCCCACCCCGCGCAAGTACTTTTGGAGACAAGAAACCATTCAACAAGCGCTCGTACAATCCTGGTCACTACGCTCCCGCTGAGCAGACCAAGGATGGACCTGTGTGCTTCTACTGCAAGAAACCAGGTCACTTCAAGCGCGACTGCAACAAGCTGAAGGCCAAGCAGGGAAACGACAAGCCACGCCAGTAGAAGATAGACCTGACGTGGCGAGAGCTAACGAAGAAGATTTAACTGTGAACGAGGCTACGTTGAATCTGCTTTGCGAACACCCTCTTGTCTACAACAGCGCTCCACTGTTTTCTGTGAACGGAGACATGGTGCAGTGTGGGAATAAGTTTGGCGCCAAGTTTCTGTTGGACTGTGGTGCTACTACGGTCTACGTGTCACGTGCCTTTGCCAAGAAGAATGAGCTGAAGACACGCGTGAGAATGATCAAGGTGAAACTGGGAGATAACAACATTGGTGGGGCCTTCTGGAACTCGTGAAGATAACCGTTCACATGGATGGCGCTCCCGATTTCCCGTGTGTCGCGGTTGTGTTCGACATCCCGGACGAGTTTGATTGCGTTCTAGGGATGCCGTACTTTGTGGATGTACAACCTGATATCGACTGGAAACGTCGTTGCTTCAAGAATAACGTTTCAGTTGAAGCCTCAGTGGCCGAAACTTCGACTTCCAGCGGGAAGAGCAGTCAGACTATAGGTTCCGGGCTTCGCCGAGCTGTGGCCAGCGAGAGCTCGCCTACTATAAGCCGTGATTCCTGTCGAGCCGTCGTGCCAGAAACGCTGTTGAAGGACGGAGCTGAAACCACTGAAAGACCAACTGGAGACGTGGAGAAACTCGAGACGAGAGAAGAAGAGTGCCAAAGTTGAAGCAATGTTCACTCTTGGAGTAGTAGACTCGGAAGGAGTCGAGGCGAAGTACATCGCAAGGAAGAAGCTGCGAAAGTTTCTACGGTTACCCACACAGGGACAGCCCGAACACGATTTCATGATTTTCTGACAAACGACACGATCAAGAAGATTGAACGCGACCTCCGACGGAACGATGAACCTGACAATGTTGGTTCAGAGAAGGCCAAGCGATACCTACACACGGATTGGGAGTCGTTCGAGCAGAACCCCGCGTATCCTGTTCTCGTCGAGTACAAAGACAGCGTATTCAAGCCTGAACTACCCGATGGTCTGCCAATGAAACGTGATATCGAACATCGCATCGACGTGAAGGACCCCAACACCGCGATGTACCGACAGCAGTGGTGTCTATCGCCAGAGCAGAAAGCTGAGATCGATCGGTGGGTACGCGAGATGATTGGGAAAGGATTGATTCGGCCCAGTATCAGTCCCCATGCTACTCCAACGTTCTGCGTGCGTAAGTCGGTGGGATGGCGGATCGTCCATGACTACCGGTACCTCAACAGCAACACGATCCGACAGAGTGTACCGATGACACGTAAGGAGGATGTCTTTGACAGCATGGCTGGCGCCTACTACTTCTCGTGCATGGATCTGATGTCAGCATACTATCAAGTACGCATGAAGATGGACCACGTCAAGTATACCGCGTTCCAAGCGCCAAGTGGGCTCTACGAGTACCTGGTGCTACCGATGGGAGTCAGCAACGCCCCAGCAACGATGCACCGACTGACCTCGTCGCTGTTCAAGGGTCTATCACACACGCGTTCGTTCTATAACGATATCTACGTGTTCACGAAGTCGAAGGACATCAAGGAACACCTGCGAGCTTTACGCGATGTGTTAGAGATACTGAAGAAGAACAAGCTCTACGTGAAATTGGCCAAGTGTGTTTTCTGCGCTGAGGAGATTCCATGCCTTGGAGATTTCATCGGTCGGAACGGCGTTCGCATCGACCCGGACAAGGTGCAGACGATTCGAGATTGGCCAATTCCACGAACTCAAGACCAGCTTCACAGCTTTCTCGGTTTAACTGGATATGTCCAACGGTTTTGTGAACATTACGCGGAGCTCACGGCACCACTTTTCACACTGCTGAAGAAGAAGAACCAACACAACTCGAAGATCACGCTGGATACGGGACAGCTCAAGAACTTCAAGAAGCTTAAGCGACGGTTGGCGAACACACCAGTGTTACAGCTACCAGACTTCACCCAGCAGATGCACCTGCGGACGGATGCAAGTCAGTTTGCTGTCGGTGGCGTTCTCTTTCAAGTGATCAACGGAGTCGAGCGACCTATCGCGTTCACTAGTCGCAAGATGAAGTCAGCAGAGCTGAAGTACCCTACTCAGCAGCAAGAGCTACTCGCTGTAGTCAATGCGTTAGCCGCTTTCCGCATCTACTGCTTGGACCGACCAGTCATGATTGAGACAGATCACAAGTCTCTCGAAGGTATCTTTCAATAAAAGATGGCCAATCGACGGCTGGCGCGCTGATACGACATTCTCGCTGAGTACCAACTAGTTTTCGCGTATCTTCCTGGAGTCAAGAACGGCATCGCAGATGCTCTCAGCCGACGACCTAATCTCAAGCCTGAGACGAAGGAGTTTCATGACTTACTCGTTCCCAGTTTCAACGAGACAAGCTATCAGCTTCGTGTCATTGAGATCAAACCCATGCGTGATCTGGTCAAGTCCATTACTTCTGGTTACGCGAAGGACAAAGTGATTCAGGAAATTCGACACGCGATCAAGAAGCGCGGAGAACCCTCGAGGAAGCGGGGGGTATCTGCGAAGCAGTACAAACCGTACTTCGAGAAAAATGATCTTCTTTGGTACCAAGGGTCAACGGACGAGAAGCCCCGCATCGTGGTTCCAAACAACATCAAGCTCAAGCATCGTATCATTGCCGAAGTTCACGACTCAAACTACAGTGGACACCCTGGTACCGACAGGACATACCTGAAGCTTCGCGCTGACTGGTATTGGTCACGAATGGCGCGCACGATCCGGAAGTACATCTCAGACTGTGAAGACTGTCGACGGAACAAACCACGCCTATCGAAGACACCAGGATTGATGGAACCACTACAGATTCCAGACGAGCGATGGAGTTCTATTTCACTGGATTTCATTACGGACCTGCCGGATACCAAGAGTGGACACAACTCAATCTGGGTTGTGGTCGATCGACTGACCAAGCGTTCTCATTTCATCGCAACGACGAAGACAGCCACGGCTCCAGAAGTCGCGACACTATTCATCGATAACATTTGGAGATTTCACGGCATGCCCCACGACATCGTGTCAGACCGCGACACCAAGTTCATCTCTGGGTTCTGGGGTAAAGTGTTTGACTTGGTTGGGACCAAGCTGAAAATGACTGTCGCGTACCGTGCTCAAGGCGACGGACAGACCGAACGGACCAATCGAACGCTAGATGAGTATCTGCGCTGTTTCGTGTCGCCACGTCAAGATGACTGGGATTTACATCTCGCCAACGCGGAGTTCGCAATCAACGCTGCCGTCAACTCCAGCATCAAGATGTCCCCGTTCGAAGCCGATCACGGTTACGTACCGCGAAACCCACTCGCAGCTCTAGCAGAGTCCAGTCGACGAGGTCTCCTTCGAGGTGAACACCAAGGCGCCAAGTTCACCGAGCACCAAGCAGCAGTACTGCGCCAGTGTCAGGAGGCTCTGAAGGAAGCTCAAGCGCGTATGGCCGATGTGTATGACAAGGGTCGTGTGGAGCAGGAGTTCAAGGTGGGCGACCGTGTGTACCTGAGTACCAAGAACATGG
Source organism: Phytophthora pluvialis (assembly GCA_001314425.1). NCBI lineage: Eukaryota > Oomycota > Peronosporomycetes > Peronosporales > Peronosporaceae > Phytophthora > Phytophthora pluvialis. The sequence goes on from LGTU01000219.1 coordinate 59,807, forward strand.
ACACCGCTCACACAGGATTCCCCAACTCGCGCAAGCTCGGCCCCAAGTGGATTGGACCGTACTCCATCGTACGGAAAGTCCACAAGCACGCTTACACGGTCAACCTGCCCCCTGGGTTGCAGCTGCATCCGGTCTTCAACACCGGCTCGATCAAGCCTTACGAGACACCGACACGACTACCAAGGCCTCAAGATGTCATCCTGCGCGACGGCACCGTCGGTCAACTCGTGGAAGCTATCGTGGGTAAGCGCAAGAGGCTCGAAGTCGTGCAGTACAACATCAAGTGGGTGGGTGAGCGGAAAGCGACGTGGGAGCCGCTCGAGAACCTCCAGCAAGTAGCTGGCCTTATTCAAGCGTTCGAAGTCCAACAAAATGGACGCCCTCGGAAACGACGAAGGCGCTAGCACGACTGCTGTGTAACCGGAACAAGGCAACTTCAAGGCAACTTCAACAGTGGAGTGACTACACTAAGTTTCCACTGGCTACTTTTCCCAGGGGTACAAGAATCAAGTCAAATACAGCATGTCTATTTCTGAAATTAAGCAAGCTCCACGCGACGAACGAACTACAGTCCTGCTAGCCAGGAAATCCCGTACTCACGAAGGGGCTCGCGGTCAGCGTCGGCGTCGGAGGCGAAGAGCCCCGCGGCATCCACCTGCAGCAGGAAGCAGTGAGCCACGCGCTTCGGGAACGGGTGGAACCCCGCGCACAGGTAAACGCCCTGCGTTAGGCCCAAGTTACTAAGGTGTGTTGTTGTATCTCCACCTACCATGCCAGGCACCATCAGGTTACGAAGGAGCTCCCGCTGAGAGAGCTGCGGACGCCCACGAGCAGCAACGCGGCGGTTGAGCCACTTCAAACAGCGAAATAGTGTGGGTCACACAATCGCTGAAGAATCAGGGTGCGGCTGATTCACACCGGTCACAAACTGATCCACGAGCACAGCGGACGACCAGTCTTCGACGCCAAGAGCGCGCGCTGCGAGTGAGAGCCCGACGAAGCCACAGAGGCCACGGTCGTCGCTGGTGATCGAGAGCGGGATTCGGCGTTCGCGACACCACCGTCGGAACGAGATCCGCAACCCGCAGTCTTTCCAGTCGTCCACAATCTTGAGATCAGGAGCGAAATCGACTGGCTCGCTGAGCAGGGCTTCACGGGGCTCCCAGGTACGTGCGTTCCTTCCCGTGTAACCCGCCCAGACGACCCGGTATTCAAAGGCCCCGGGTAGACCTCTTCGATTGACGATGGACCACACCGTGAAACAGCGAGCGGTGGGCTCCACCACAGCAACAGGCTCACGAGCAGCAGGCGTCACAGAATCAACAGGACCAGGCACGGGAAGATCCACGGCGGCAGCACCACAGGAAGTCATGACGCCCGGACGCAGATCTAGGCAGCTCGTTGAAACGAACTCAATGCGCAAGATCAGCTAGGCGTTGGGACCACCGAGGGCAGCGGTGAGACGGCTTTGAGGCGATGGCAGAGACTGAGGTGCGTTGGTGATGGTAAATTGCGAACTAGTCGGTGTGCTCGATGTGAAGAGGCCAGTCGGAGGGCGAGGCGCTACGAGGACGAGCGGACAAGACATCAAGACGTCAAGCACTACCGCGGGTAAGACGTCGACGATGCCGGCACAAGATCAGACGACCCAACAAAATTAGGGAGGGGTGAGTGTATCGAGTATCAGGGCAGTATCGATTTAGCATAGATCTTGTTAGAGAGGTTATATGGTTATAAAGGGGATCCGCCTGCCACGTGTGTGGCTGGTGGCAGTTTGGTCGGGGAGACCAGCACTTCAGCTTTCTCCCCGCCGGCCCCAAGCTCCTCTCTCTCTCTCTCCTCCGGAGAACCTGATTCGGTTAAGCTCATGATGGACGGCGCGCGCAAGGTGGTCGAACCACTGTGTACACGATTCCGCGGCAGTTTTTGACAGTGCTCAACGGTTTGTTGTTGCTGAAGCGTGGCAGAGAGAGAAACTCAAATAGAAGGCCGCTTAAAAAACAGAAACAAACCAAGCGTGGCTATGAGATGGTTTTCATTGGTACTTTGGGCGAGAACGCTTCAATTCTGATGAGCTACTTTGAATCGGTTGATGCTGTGCCAAGGCTGGAGAAAGATGCCATTCCGGCGACATGGATGTTGGAGGTTATTAATGCGGGCGTCGGTAATTGACCGCGGTGACAAGGCAAACATGTCGGGTATTGCATTTCTTACGGGAGGTCAGCTAGGTACTTGCAGTAGATATTGTCAGTTGTTAAATTTGTCTCAATACCCAGCAATACTTTTGTGGTCATCACTGGCAGTAGTTATTCACTGCAATACATGGCTACATATCTACGGTCGCAGCATCCAAAGGCGGTTTGGCGTCGCTTCGCCACTCGATCTCGTGGACAAATGAGCAAGAAGGCCAAGGCGAAGCCCAAGGCGGTGGTCGTGGACGAGAACGTCGTGACGCGCCAGATCGTCGCCACTAACTACGGCAAAGCCTGCAAGTGCGGGGACAGTGCGCAACGCTGCATTTGGTGTTCTGGCAGTTTGCTGACTGGGAGGTGTATGTGCTACATGTATATGGCTACGCTGCTATCGGATAGAGCTATTGGTGTCCAGGTGAGTCCACACGTGAACGAGCTCTTCCGTGGCAAGGAAGAAGATGGAGACCTCGTGAATGTGCGTGCCGACTCGTTGCAGTAAGGTACCCAGCGCACTGGGGGTACAGATCCTTAGCCTGGCTCGGTCATTGTTGCTGGCTGCAGTTCATTCTCGAAGGTGAGGGCGTGGGAACGCTCGGACCAGGCGGCGTTCGAGCGCTAGCATTGGCCATCATGATATCCTTTCCACTTGTTTGTTTCTGAATCTCTGTGCTTCCTGCTTGGAAACAAAAAAAGAGAAGTTCTCCTTGACGGTATCATCTTCACGGCTTTGGTCCAGGATTCTCCAATGGGCCGTACACCCAGCTGCGGTACATTCGTATCTGGAAGCAGGAAATCGGGGACGAAGGCGTCGCTGCAATTGTACGCTCCGCATTAATTAGTGTACGTACACTGCCACTAACAAGTTACTTTTGTTGTAGGCAAGTCTGTTGCAAGCGACATCGGGCGTGAAGATAGCATACCTGGAGCTGCTGGACTGCGGGATCGGCGAGGACGGCTGCAGGGCACTGGCGGATGTGTTGTCGCTTCAAAAGGCACCGGGATTGCTCACGCTCAACCTCGACTACAACCTCGAGATCGGCGACGCAGGCGTGAACGTGCTTGTCGACGGGCTCTTCAATGACACCGCGCTCAAGGTGCGTGCATTTTGGACTCGTCTTGGTCTACAAAGCCGACAGCACTCTTAATACTTGCGGGGTTTGATTTGACTTGCAGCAACTCCACCTCGACTATTGCGGCGTCGGCCCGAACGGCTGCGTCAAACTCGCACAGCTCATAAGCTTGCCGATGTGCGCAGTCGAGGTCTTGTCGTTAAACGGCAATAACATTGAGGACGAGGGACTACAGCACCTTTCTCTCGGACTCGCACGTTCACAGAGACTCGTCACGCTGAATTTGTCAGACAACGGCATCCGGAATGTACGTTATTCGTGCATGCCAATGGACAAGGTGGGACGCCTGTTGCTGACCTGCTGCTTTGTCCCCCCCCCCCCATGCNTGTCCCCCCCCCCCCCATCTATGCAGAATATCGAGGCACTCACTGCCTTCCGCGACGCGCTCATTCGAAGCAAAGCTCTGGCGAATGTAGACTTCACCTTCAACTTGATTGAGCCCGAGGGAGCGAACGTCTTGTTGCCAGCTCTCGCACCAGTACGCCCTGACTTATTCCTGCATCTCGCTGAGATTTGTCGTTGCTCACTTGATGCCACTGCTTCACTTTAGCAGGAGAACGCGAAACTTCAGTCCTTCTTAGTCGACGCATCGCTTCCAGGAGACCTCTTCCAGCAGCTCAACCGCGCGCGCAAGGCTGAAGGTAAAAAGAAAGGGAAGAAATGTGGGGGCAAGAAGAAGAAGAAGTGACGAACAAACACGTTAGAGGTAAGCGGTTGTATACTGGAGCACCACACCTTGTAAAACAGCAACAAACACGGTGAGCTAGCTGGCTAAGCAAGAGCTAAGTGCCTCATACCTTACATCACCCGGGTGCTAGCTGGTCTGACACAGCATGTGAATGGTTAAATATTAACGATGAACGGAGTCCCATTCGGCGAAGACTCGACAAACGTGAGCGGTGGCGCGTTGATTAGATCCGTCGGCTGCGTTTCCTGGATCGTGTCGGTGCGGCGTCGCCACTCAGGGCGCTTTTTTTTCTTGAGCTTGGGCGTTCGCGAGCTTCCCACAGAGCGACCGCTGATGGAGGAACTCGTACTGCCATGGAGGCTACCGACGCTGATTGAGCTCGCACTTGGGTCATTCATGCTCCTTGAACCAAAGTAGCCACTGTCGTTGACGCCCATACTTACTGTGCTGCTCGTAGTGCTCACACAGCTCAATCGGCTACTAGCGGAAGTCTCCATGGAACCATGGCGTGACCTCGAACGCGATGTCTTGGAGCTCTTGGAGCTCTTGGAGCTAGCGCCCGATGCACCGAGAATGACCGGAGATGCGAGAGACTCGAGAGTTGGAACGTAAGAAAACTCCTCAGCAAAGCTCTCAGCGTCGGAGTCCGACTCGCTCGCATGGTTTTCGTCCAGCGCCGCAGGCGGTCGGCTAAAGTTACGTCGGTCAAAGCCTCCAATAGGACCAGCAGCTGTCGGTGACTCCAGGAACGACGACGACAATGACTGCGACATCGAAGAGGACATTGACGTGCCTAGCTGACTAACACCTGTAAAGCGAGGACCAGTCGGATCCCATACTTCTTCGCGTCCAATTCGCTGAAGGCTGTTGATAACTTGTTGAATGGTGGGGCGCTCTCGTGGGTCCGCTTGCCAGCACGTTACAATCAGCAGTTTCCAGCGTAGAGGGCACAGATCTGCGCGAATATTTGGCCGAACGCCCTTCAGTACGAAGTCCTCCACCTCGTGGTTCCATCGGGTGTTCTCGAACGGCAGCTTTCCTTCGATGAGCTCCCACAGAATGAGTGCGAGACTGTAGATATCCACCTTGCTGGTGTAAATGCGTTCGCCCCGCATCACTTCTGGTGCCATCCAGCGCGTGGTACCCACAAGTCCTGTCATTTCCACCACGGGGATCTTCGCGGAACTCCTGGGTTTTATCTGGGATGACTGAAGCTGTGCTGCTGACGACACGATCTCTGAGAAGCGAAGAGTACCGAAATCCGCGATCTTGGCATGCCACGAGTCGTCCACCAACACATTGGGAGACTTCAGGTCTCGGTGAATCATTGGCGGGTTCGCATTGTGCAAGTACTGGATTCCATGCGAGATGCCCAATGCAAGTCGCAGCTTGGTCGGCCAATTCAGGTTCTTGACATCTGGCGTCTGCTCCTTCAGTACGTCACGGAGGGATCCACGCGCGCAATACTCTGAAATAATGCAGATTGATCCGCGGTAGAAGCCGGCCTCCATGAACAGCACGATGTTCGGGTGGCACAGGCCGCGCATGACTTCAGCCTCGGCCTGAATCTCGACATTGCAGGCGTGCTGGAACTCGGCTAAGTCCGCGGCACTCTCCAACGCTGCCAGCACCGCTTTCATTTTCACAGCGACGTTAGCACCACGCCACTTACCGAGGTAGACCACTGCCACCCCCTCACCGATCTTCTCGCCAATCTCCAAGCCCTTGAGCTCGTGGTGCGACGGCGACATCAGCAGTTTCTGGCTAGTGTCGCCTGTGTTTCCGCTTCCCATGCCGTTTGCGGTGCCTGCTGACCCATTGCCAGCCCCACTCATAAATCGCCGACTTCCAAGACGGTTAAGGCCGTTCCCATGTTGCCCATCGGCCGAATCAAATTGTCCGCGCGGGCCGCGAGTCGACTTCGCCTGGAACAGCTTGAGACACAGCGTCGGCTTGGTGAGATAAATCACTGCGTTCACGAACGGCCACATGGCCAGAATCACCGAGCACGCGTCCATGACGTCGCCTGAGCTGTGCAGTCCAAGAGCCAGGTCCGTCACCACGATGGGGCCGACGAGGATGAAGAACGCCATGGTGTAGGACGCCAGCTTGGACACCACGTACGCTCCTTTGCGCCGCTCCTGTCTTCTCCACCGCCTCGCGAAATTCAACCAGCAGAACGTAATGATCAGGAAGCAACCGACGGCCATGACCTTCCAGATAATCTTGGCGGCGTTCACGAATCCCTTGGTCTTGTAGTAGCTCGAGTAGAGCTCGAGCACCCAGTAGAACACGACGACCATCCAGATGATGGCGTGCGCGATCGCCACGTCGAAGCTCGCTCTGTTCCTGCGCTTGGCGATGTACAGCGCCAAGGTGGCGACCCAGCAGAAGCTCGCGACCTGCGAGCACCAGTGGGGCGCCTGGGCCCAGAACGTCAACTGGAAGCCGTCCGCGGCCGCAGGCGCCCACAGCTCCACGGCGGTCACCACCGCCCCGGACAGTGAGAAGACGAAGTCGGTGAGACACATGACGCGCAGGATCCGGGAGGCCACGGACACTCTGGGGCGGTCGTCGTCGTTCTCGTTCGTCGTCAGGTCCGGGCCGCCCACGGGCGCGTAGAGCGCGTTCTCCCTCTCCCGCACGAGGAGCGAGGCCCGGCGGTTGCGTCGGTACTCGTCCGACGAGTTGCTGTGCGTGGCCGTGGTCTGGCCGCTCCGTCGACTGGTGGTGGGCACGTCGTCCGACAGGTTCATGAGCGCGGGGGGCGTGGGCGCGCTGCCCTCGCAGCTACGCCCGGTGTAGCGCCGTCGGTGGTCGGCGGCCGCCAGCATGGGCGTTTGCAGCTGGCGCCGGGCGCGCTCCTCCTTTTTGAGCGCGACGACCTGCAGGATGTGGCGCGTGCCCACGAAGGCGCTCATGAGCGTGGAGAAGACCTGCGCCACCAGCTTCCCGTAGAGCAGCGCCACGTTGCCATAGTCGTCGGTGCTGATGCTGCTGCTGCTGCCGTCGTCGCCGCTGCTGCTGCCGTCGTCGCCGCTGCTGGACATGGCGAGCAGCGAGGCGGGAGACGGCGGGAGACGTCGAGTGCGTAGCTCCTCACCTGCGCCCGACCTATTCTCAACTGTCCGGACCGCGGGAAGGTGGCTGGGTGGCGGGTTCGACTAAGTACGAATTCGGGCCAGTTGTTACACTTGGCAATTGTATGGGACGCGCCAGGTGTTCGAATCTGCCAGGGGTGGACTGCAATGTTGCCCCTCGAAACTTCGGTGGTGCTGACTGATGCCTACTTGATGCCTTAGCGGCCTTCCCCCTCGGGCAGCTTGCTGCCGATACCTTTAGCGTCGGCCCCTGCGTGCGGACGAAGAGTGCCACTGAATTGACTCGGCGCGCCAGCCGGTGCCGCCGAAGGGCAGTGCCGCCCAAACTCTCGTGCCTGGCAGAGGCGATTTGCGATTGCGTGCGTCGACACTTGAGCCCGAGCGCGCGGTCTCTGTCCGTCTGCAATCCGCAGCCTCCCAAATTGGCAATTCGGTGACGAGGCTTACAGTTCTGTATCCTATTTATACATCGAAGCGATTTGGCTCGAGCTGCTACTGTTATCGAGAGCTTCGTTTCAAGTTGAAGTCGGTGGGTTCACGCGTGAGGCGAGTACCGGACGAAGATGCCGGCTTCGCTGCTGCCGGGCTGCGGCTCCTCTTGGCGCAGCACGAGCGCGCTGATGTGGAAGGTGTGCAGCGGGCGGCGCGCGCGGTCGTCCGGGCCGTCCAGCGTGCAGTCCAGAAAGAGCCTCGGGAAGCGGCGATCCACGAGCAGCACCTTGGCGATCTCCTCCACGCCCAGGTCGCGCTGGATCGCGCCCTCCTTGCGGCGGCCGGCGACGGCAATGCAGAGCGCGCCTGCGAGCACGACCGCGCTGCCGACGGCCGAAACCAGGGCCGACGGCAGCGGGATCCGCGCTTCCAGCGTCACTTGCGCGCTGCTTCCAGCGAAGTTGAGCGTTCGAGATCCGTCGGCGCTCGGCTTCTCCTCTCGAACCACGGCGTTCTGGAAGAGCAGGAAGAGCGCCGCCGTGTACGCCTCCTGCAGCCCGAAGCTCATGCACCAGCGGTTCTGCTCAACCTGCGTCGCAAACACGTCCACGCTGGTCGAGCATTGTCCACCGAGGTCCCAGTTGTGACCGTGGCGGACGTTGCGTCGGAACAGCAGATCCCCTTGCAGGTCGCTTGGTGTGGTTACCATCGCGAGCGGGGTCCACCGCGAGTAGAGACCGTCGAACTCGCCGAGCGAGATGACTGGGAGGTGGCTTTCGCCGACGACCAGGTGTCGAGCGGATGCCGCCGCTGAAGAAGCGTTCTTGAGCAGAAAGCTGACCCCCGTGCAGGTGCTGCCGTTGCCGTCTACTTCGCAGGCCGCGTTGAAGTCGCTGGCCAGATCTTTCGCGCGCCAGGACAGCCGCCCCAGAGTAATCGTGTGGTAGCGCTGCATATTCGCCACCGACAGGACGCGCGAGGAATTGCTTGAGCTCGACACATCGACTGTCACGTTGTCGGCGACCACCCGACGGCCAAAGCTGTAGACCAGGAACGACGTCGTCGAGCGACGGGTGCAGCTGGCGCCGTGCAGATAGTCCGCTGTCACGAACTCGGTGCCATCCTCGAAGACGCAGGCCGCGAAGGCCTGGACCTGGGGCTCGACGTTCCACTGCGTGTAGGCTGTGTCCCCCAGCGTCGCGGTCGCCACGAATGAATCTCCAGGTGGCGGGATCAAGCACGCCGCCTCACCGCAGTCGGTAATGGAGCTGAGCCTGTAGAGAAGAGACGAGCTCGAGCTCGAGGCAGCAGATGACATTGCCGCACCAGTCGATCCGTTGTCAGCGATGGCGTACTCGTCAAAAGGGATCTCAATCGTGACGGCGTCAAATTCAATGTCTGCGGACAACACCACGTGCGACGCGTTGAAGGAGGCTGCGTCGGTGTTGAAAGCCAGCCCGAGGCGCGAGGACTGCTCGTTGAGGGTCCCCCGCAGCAATGTGCTCGCTGCCAATTGGAAGTCGGTCTCCGTAATGGCGTTCTTGCCTTCCGTCGCTCGCCATGAGGTGACCTCTTCCTGGAATTGAGCCAAGGAGCTGTTGTCCAGGTACGAGAGCCCTTCCCACGCCAACAACGTCTGCGAGAAGAACATCGCGTAAAGCAGCAGGTTAGCCGACAGGGTCGCATTAAGCGAGTCGAGGGCTGCCTCGTTCTCCCTGTCAGTGGTTGACGCGGATGACACTTCACCGATGCTTGTGTGCAGTGAAGAATCGGTCTCGCGGCCATCCGGGAGCAGGTCGACAAGCCAGTCGTTGGCGAAGAAGGCGTAGGTCGTGGCGATGTTTGGCCAGCCTCCACGCCCTTGGCAAGCACTCTCGGCCGCCGTCACGTACACCGGGAGGATGGCAGTGCGCAAGAGTGTGTCAGCTGTAGGTCGTAGCGAAAACGATCGGTCGCTGCTGGTGACAGTCGATCCAGTCGAAAACGACGATGACGACAAGTCGGAGGCAACGATCATAGGCACCACAACCGGATCCAACTGCTGCACGTTGAGCGTACTGAAGGCCCCCGTGAGCAGCGCCGCAACCGCTCCTTGAGCACAAAACATCAGCGCTCTCCAGGCCACCGAGTCGTTCTGCAGGCTGTTCCGTGGCGAGAGCACAAGACTCAGCACCGGTACGAAGAAAGCGAGTGCCATCTCGAATGGCTTGGCCAGCATGGCTGCGACAGTGCCCGTATAGAAGTTATACTCGTTCAGCTCGTCCACCGACGCCACCGAGTCGCGAGAACCGACGGGAACTCCTTCCGTGAAGACCCCAACCAGCAGCATCAGCGCTGCCACGAACGCAGCAGCTCCGGCCTGCACCCGAACGTCGTGCACACGAATCAGCAGCGGCATCTTGGCCTTCTGTTCTCCGAGAATGGCCGTGTGACGCAGCGACGACAGCACCGTCCAGTTGCTTCCAGGGGCAGGTACCCCATCTTCACTCCGAGGTGGAGGAGTGCGCATCGACGCGTAGCAGTCTCGGCTGAAGTCGCTGCCGCAATTGAACATGTCGATGGACGTACCGTCCTCTCCGTCCGTCAGCACCATCGTCTCCACTGTCTAAACACTAGCCAACAGCAGAGAACACTAGTAACTAAATGCCGCACCTTCCGGGGAGCTCCTGGATGTTGCCTTTTTTACGGACTAAAAAGGGTAAGTTGAAGTATCTTGGATCTATATCACAAATTTACCACAACAAAGCCATGGCCAAGGACCACGACCCCAGCAGCGCTCGTCCACGGGTCCCTACTCGCTCCAGCAGCTCCCTCACGACGCCATGGCTGCCTCAAGTCCTCTCTCTATGTGTCGTACGGGTGTCCTCTCCATCTCCGTCTGAAACGCGTTCTCCAGACGTCGAAATCTCGCCTCAAGCCTCGTCCAACTCCGCCGTGGAGCTCGCCGTCCCCCCACTGGACGCGGAGGCCTCAATACTAAACGAGCAACAGTTAATACACTGCGGCCGCCTCTTAGCGTCCTCCATGGAGGTCTCCGTCGCCTCACATGGCGGCGGACGGAGCAACTTCGGACTTGAAGACGAAGCTCTGGACGAAGACTCGAGAGACGAACAGGAGGAGGACGAGGAGCTTTTCAGCCGGGAGATGCAGGTGGCCGACGCAGAGGCAAAAGGTGCAGGTGTGTTCTTCTGTCTTCCAAAAGGGGAAGACTTCAAGCGTCGGGCAGTGGTGGGGGTCGCCTTTCCGGACATTAGAACGACGACGAGGAAGAGCCAGGAGCAGCGCTTCTTGATGCTGGTGCTGATGCCGAATAAAGCGGAGAGTTTGGAGGTTTTTGGAGGGTTGAGAGCCCAGTTGAGAGCTCTGGCGGGCAAATTTTACGCGGAAGAGAAGGAGCGAGAGGAGTTTGAGCTGCTTGAGCAGTTCTACAAGTCGCTGGAGAAGCAGCAGTTGCTGGCGAACGGGCTGCTGCCGAACGCAGCGATGGTCCGTCGACTTGGAGGGGGTGACGTGGTGGCCACGCTGCGCGCGTTGCTACTGCAGGGGCGAGTGGTGTGCTACTCGACTAGTGCGAGTGCGGCGTCGGCGGCGGTGATAGGGTTGTTGGCGATGTTGCCGTCACAACTGGCACACTCATTGCTACAAGAGCGAGATGGAGTTTTTAGCGCTCAGCCTTGTTGTGATTTGAAGGCTGGGGAGAAGATTTTCGCTGGGAATGGAGGGTATTTGCTGGGAACAAGCAGTCCGCTGTTGGTAAAGGCTGGGAACGCGCAGCTCGACCTTGTGCTGGATTTGGATGCTGGCGGGGTCACAGCACACCCAACGGCGACGAGTGAACGCGCTTTTGCGTTTGGTACGAAAACGTCGGCGTTGGCTGATGATCTCACGCGACGCTTTACGGACCCAGTGGCCCCGATGCACATGCGCATTGCAGGCCAGCGAACGCGCGATAACGAGTGGGTCTTGGCCCAATGTCGTTCGTATTTCGAGGATCTTTTGGACGCTGAGCTGGCAGCTAGCCTTCATGCGGAGAACGAGGATGAAAGCGACAGGCACACGGAGGCGAGCTCTGGCATGGGTGACTTGTTTCCCGCGTCGTTCCTCTCGATGCTTGAGGAAATAGCCGCTCCGGTGCTAGATAGCTTGATTCAGGCGGACGAAGAGGAGCCTCCCACTCCACGCTCTGCGTTTTGCTTTGACTATGGCTGGAGCTGGACCCTCTCGTGGCAGTCTACGAGCAACTATGCGAAGTGGCTAGAGCAAGAGCTACGCCATCAGAGACTTACCAGAAGTGGCTCAGATGGGGCACCTCGAACACTACGACCGCCACCTCACGAAGGCCGCGCAGCATACACGTACCCGAATGGCGACGAATACGATGGTGACTTTGTGGACGGCAGACGTGAAGGATATGGTGTGTATGTGGAGCGCGTAACAGGAAATCAGTACGATGGTGCTTGGCTTACTGACGAGCGACACGGAAGGGGAATGCTGACTTCTAAAGCGAGCGGGGGATACATCTACGATGGTGAATGGGTGCATGACATGCGCTGCGGACAGGGACACAGTACTCGACGAGGCGGCGGAGGCACAGGTAGCGGAGAGAGCTATACTGGCCAGTGGCGTGGCAATCGCTTCCATGGTCGAGGTGTCTACGTTACCAGTGAGGGCGACGTATATGATGGAGAGTGGCGCGATGGTGTTAGGCACGGAGCCGGTAAGCTGACAGTCGCGGATGCAGTGAAGACCAGACCTGGCGAAATGGGAGGTGTAGTAAAGTATGTTGGAGAGTGGCTGGAAGGGAAGTTTTATGGTATCGGTTCGTGCAAATACGCCGATGGATCCGAGTACTCTGGCGTCTTCAATCAAGGGCGACGCCACGGTAACGGGATCCTTATTTTGGCATCAGGAGACCGGTACGAAGGGCAATGGTGGCAAGGCTTGCGCCACGGTCAAGGCGTCTCTTTCTCCAAAGCCTCAGGAACGACACGCGAGGGGGCTTGGAAGCGTGGAGTTGAGGTCAGTGATGGCGAGTGGCTCATCACATTCGCCAACGGCGACAAATATTCCGGCGTGTGCCGCCGTGGAAGACCATGGGGTCGCGGCACGTGCAAATTTGGCAACGGTGCCGCATACACTGGAGAGTGGGTCGACGGTCTCCGTGAAGGGCGCGGCATTTGTGTTAACCCGGACGGAACGATTCTGGAGGGTGAGTGGCAGCACAGCGTGTTTGTGAAGGCTGTGCGATCTCCGTCGCGGTTTGTGGATGTTTCACTTTCGTCGATTACGCCTCCACCGTCGCCAAAGCGCTCGTCGTCGGTAGCAGATAGTGAAGGAGGGTCAGAACATCCAATGTGCGGCTCATATCGCCATGTTTACCCGAGTGGAGATGTCTATGCAGGAGAATTCAAAGACGGGCATCGAGACGGCTTCGGTATTTTCACTGAGCGAGTAACGGGTAGCACATACGAAGGCCAATGGGTGCAAGATTTACGGCATGGTAATGGCGTACTGACGTCCGGGTCGAAGGATTTTATTTATGACGGTGCCTGGAAGAATGGCGAGCGCTATGGTTACGGCCACTGCGTGATTAGCGGCGGACGAGAGACGTACAGTGGACAGTGGCGGGCGAACGCTTTCCACGGGACTGGAAAATACACGGACGCCGAGGGTAACATCTACGAAGGTGAGTTCGTGCGCGGCAAGAAGGAGGGCGTCGGCAAGTTGATCGCCCCCCTTGCCGAATTGCACGCGGATTCTACTACACAACATCAGACCGAACAGTATTCAGGCGAGTGGCGCGATGGGTGCCGTGAAGGCTTGGGTGAGGCGGTTTTCACCGATGGATCAAGGTACTCGGGGCAGTGGCAAGACGATCTTCAGGACGGCGAGGGCACCTTCATGTCAACCCAAGGTGATCGTTACGTGGGTCAATGGCATCGTGGCTGTCGGGAAGGCGCAGGTGTGCTCACCATCGGAAGCTCAGGCGTGGTCAAAGAAGGTCAGTGGTGTCGCGATGAGCCCATGGATGGCGAATGGACCATCACATTCCCAGACGGCAGCAAGTTCACTGGCGAATGTGTAGGTGGTCGACCGCACGGTCGTGGACTGTGCAAGTATGCTGGCGGTGATCTGTACGACGGCATGTGGGTTCATGGCAAGCGACACGGCGCAGGGTCGGGCTTCTTCGCGAACGGTGAGAGCTTTGTGGGTCAGTGGGAGAACAACCACGTAGCATTAAATGGCCAGGGCAAATTGACACTAGCGGACGGAACAGTCCACGTGTACGACAATTGATAGAATGTCGTCTACAGTCCCTAAATCCTTTGCCGAGTTGATGTGTGCAGTCTGCGAAAATGAACATAATTGCGAAGATCACGCCCAGAATTACGGATGCGATGAACCGCGTCAGGTTATACGACGCTGGTCCAATACAGATCGAAGAAACGCTTGATGAGGAGTTTCACTGGAGTCACGTTACTCGCAGCCCGCTTCTTGGTGTACACAAGGGGATAGAGTGACACTGACTGGTGCATTACACCCTCTTGATTCCGGCATTCGTGCAACCGGCGAAAAAAAGGCTCGACTTTACAGCTCTGCACGGTTCAACGGCGCTGACTAACCGCAGGGGGGAAATGACATAACCAGCACCCTTTTCAAATTAATTGACAAGACCTGCAGTTTCTCCGACATAACTTGCAGCTCCTGACGAGCTCAACAGTGGTGCCAAAACCTGCAGGCAGTCTTTACTTGTATCGCCAGAGCCTGCACCGGTTTCTATTTGCGTCTACAAGAGTTTCTAATACCAATGGAGCGCCAATACTGACATCACACCCTTCCTCTATTACACCGCGATCGTCTGCCTAGCTCGTTCAGGACACTTC
>LGTU01000220.1:0-42074 GCA_001314425.1 Phytophthora pluvialis
CCCCGCCGCGTGAATGTCTCCTGCCCCCGTGCATGTACATCCACATCAAGGTACCCCATTCTGGACTATTTTTTGTCATTTGCGACCAACATTCTGGGTCGACACATAATCCCACCAGCTGCTCAACACCGGCAAAGGCGGGCCAAAAGCTAAGTACTGTGCGATGATGGCACGTTGGACTCGGACCAGGGCTGCCTGTGACTAAAAGCTCCCGTGCCAATCAGTTCCCGTATTAACTACCATTCTGACCAGTGACTTAACCTGCAGCAGCCCAGACGTTGTGTGGGCACGTGGCGTTAGCCTCGTCGACAGAGAACGGGGCTGCCGAGGCGCCGTCGTTCGCTCTCCGGCTGTGCCCTGCGCATCTTCTCGGGTCTCCCGGCTCGCCTGGCTTTCCGCCCCGTGTCGAACCGTACAGACTGTACACGGTACATCCAGCGCCGAAGCTGTTTCACGGACTTCCGCTTGTTTACACGTCCGTCTCGGGGGAGAGCGGTGGATTGTTCAGTTCGCTCGCTAGTCGGCGGGCCGCAAGCGGAAGCAGCGAACGGACGGACGTGGCGACGGAGGGTGGAGCAGAGCAGAGAGCCGAACGACAAGCAGACAATTCCGTAGCAGCTTAGGGGACGGACTATCCGACGCATGCCACAACCGCTGCGAGCCGCCGCCGCAGCTCCACGCGGCAACAGCGCCATGGCCCAGTTCAAGCCCAAGCGCTGGCAGGTGGAGGGCCGATGCGGCATCTGCAGCGTCGAGTTCTCGCTCATGCACACGCGGCACCACTGCCGGAGCTGCGGGATGTCGGTGTGCGGCAAGCACTCGAAGAACAAGGTGATCGTGCCCACGTCGCTGTCCAAAGTGCCGCAGCGAGTGTGCGACAAGTGCTACCCCGCGTGCCGCAACACGGCCATGGGCCTCGCGCCTCCGCCGCCCCCCCGTCGGGACTTGCCGGACGACAAGCGGCGACGACACACGCTGGAGTCGAGGGACGAACGGGACAACGGCCGTCGCATGCGGGCCCCCGGCGACGGAGCGAGGAGGCCGCCGCCGGAAGGAGCTCGACGGGATAACAGAACGTGGAACGGGGACGACGACTACGACGAGCCGAGGCGTGTCTTCCGACGCGATGGAGAGCAGCGCACCATGAACTCAGCGCGCGAGCGGCGCATGAGATCTCCGCGCGCAAAGTCTCCGCACGCTGCGAGGTCCCACCACGGGAGGGACCCACGGGAGGTCGTTTCCACGCGTGGCAAGTCTTCGCGTGAAAGGCCTTCACGTGACGGAGATCTGCACCCCAGGGACCTCTTGCGTGAGAAGGATCGACGATACAGGGACCCACGCGAGAGAGACCGGCGTGAAAAGGATCGACGCGAGCGAGACCATCGCGAAAGGGATCCACGCGAGAGAGAGCGACGCAATAGGGACCCGCGTGAGAGAGAACGTCGTGACAGGGCTCTCCATGAGCGAGATCTGTTCGATGGAGCCCCACGTGGAAGATCTTCACGCGATTCGCCTGGACAAAAAGAGCGGCGCCGTATGCCAAGCAATGATCCGACCAGGACCAGAAAGCATGAGCAGATGCGTAGCCCGGTGCCCAGTCTCGGTAAACGAGCTAGTGGCAAGGTGCGTAGAGATACGTCATCTACGTGCCGCACCGCGTCGTCAACCCTGAGTAATCTGTACGCTGCTTTGAATTCGAACGAGGAAATAAAGGCCCAAGCGCCGCCACCAAAGCCGAAGTCAAAGCGCCCACCGCCTCGCAAGGAGGAGATGGAGAAACCAAGTGCATTTGGTGATTCGACCTTCTCCATTTTCAGCCTGGCCGGGTCCGACCATGAAGCCTCCGAGTCCAAGGCACTCAAGAATGTGGCAATCAAGAAGAAAGCGGTGCACCGGCCCGGTAAGGACGCCAACAGCGCCAACCGCGAGTCAATGGAGAAGAAGGAGCACCTGGACTTCAGCGCGTCCTCCAGCAGTGTCAAGAGCTTTGAAGTGTCGGCCATCACGCAAAAGTACCTGAATCCGAAGCCAGCAAAAGCGGCGATGCAGAAGACCAATCTAAAACCGATGATCGAGGAGGACAGCGAGGAAGAATCTACTAGAGGCCCGAGCAGACGTAAAGCAGCCCCGCAAGCGTACAAAAGTGAGAGAAGACGCAATGCACCACCACCTTCGAATCAGCGCAAGCACGACAACAAGATCCGAGGTGAAACGCACAGCGCTCGTAAAATGGTGCTGCCGTTCCGACACAACAGGCCTGCCGATGCCAGTTTCCGCGATAGCAGCGAACTGCTGCGAGCACAAACCGGGAGCGATGCATTATCCGACGGTAGAAAGCCATCGGCTCAAAATAGTGGAGCCAAGTCATCGTCTATTTTCTCTGACTACGACGGATTCAAGGAGACGCGGTTTTCGTTGAGCAATGACAATTGCTTTAGCATCGACACGGACGAGTCTTTCAGCAACGACGAGGACGAGGCCATCGAGAAGCTGCTTGCCGCGTCGAACCGAGGGAAGCAGGACCTGACCGCTAAGCTTCGCGCGAAAAAGGAGGCGATTGCGGGAATTGACGCCGCCAGTCTAGACGCGAAGGCGAAGGCTCCGACAACTGCCAACTACAAGCTGACCAAGAAAGACCAAGAGCTCATGCGCCAGATTTCGGAGCTGGAGGCCGTCGTACTGCAGCACCAGAAAGAGCTGCCGGATTTGCTGGACATGTACAGCGAGGCCATCAAGCGATCGCAAAAGGCACAGAGGGAGTTGCAAAAGGCCAAGGTGCGCGTGGCTCGATACGAGAAGGCCCACGCAACAGTGTCGCGAGCCATCCGCTCTGGGAAGCTGTACATGAAGCAGAAGGAGTACATGGCTGCCATCCTGGAGCTGTCGCGCGCGACCATGATCGAGCGCTCCAACGCGACGCTGTGGTACTTGCTTGCCGAGTGCCGTTTGATGGTCGGCCAGCCTGCGGCCGCGGAGGAGGCGTGCATGACGAGTTTGAAGATTCAGCCGACTGGAGCAGCGGTGGCGATGCTGGGGCGTATCATGCACGAGCGTGGGCGAGACGACGAGGCCGTTGAGTGTTATTTATCAGCTTTGGGGCGAAGCGATGAGAGCGAGGACGAAGAAGACAGTGAGTAGTAGTGAAGTAGTGTGTGCGTGTGCAGCCCCCGCCGCGCCAGAGGAACAGACTGTTAAGGATATTTGTGTTGTGGATCAAATTTGACGTACGTTTGAAGTCGATGTTCATATCTAACGGCAACGAGCCCGTTGACAAGCTAAAGTTGGAGCAGCGTTAACTTGCTTATCAGAAAAGCGAAGCGACGATGTGACGGGCGTTCGGATCGGCGGCGTTACAAGAGCAGCTCCGTGTTTGGGATGCACAAACCGCTTCTGTGCACGACGACAATTTTTTTAGCTAAACTTTCAACTATGTATACATGTATACCCCGGTCGTCGGATGGGGCTTCTTCGACAAGGCATCACTCCGTCTCTCTCGGTAGGGCCGCAGACCTGGAAGCGTGCGTGAAGCTGGTGAAGACGACGACGCGCTAACGATGGGGGTCTCCGCACTGCATTCACCGCGGTCCAGAATGGACCGCGGTGAATGAAACTTCCAGACGACCTCGTCGTACTCGTATACTTCGTAGGCCCGTTCGACCTCTGCAGCGACAGCGACACTCATGCAGCGAACCTCGTTCCGTTCCGGCGAACTTCAAGTTCCAGTCACAAATCACAACTCCAAATATTTGTGATTTAGTCCTCCTCCCAATTGTACAATTTTCAACGCGGCGGAGGGAAACAGACCAAAAAGCGCGGCAATCACGTCCCAGCCGCGATGCCGCGCCGCGCCGCCGAGAAGCCCGGGGAGAAGAAGCGCGGGCGTCCTCAGAAGGCCGACGCCGCGCCCAAGAAGAAGAAGCCGCGGCGGCGCAAGAACTCGTGGGACTACGAGGACGAGAACGACGGCGACGTGGCGTTCGAGGACGCCGGGGGCCACGACGACGACAGCGAGTCCGAGGACCAGGCCAAGCCCAAGAAGAAGCGCGGCCGGCCCAGTACAGCCCTAGCCCCGTCGGCGGTGACAGAGGCAAAGGCGCCGCCCGTGCACCGGAAGAAGAAGGCGGCGAGCGTGCCCCGGGACGAGGAGGAGGACGAGGACCGCCTCTCATTGGCGGAGAGGCACCGCAGCAGGAGGCAGCAGTACGAGCGCGACAGCGAGCAGCTGCTGCAGGAGGTGCGCGGCCTGGCGCTGCAGGAGAAGAAGACGCAGGAGAAGCTCGTCGAGAAGCTCAAGCGGGACGTCACGACGCTGTCCAAGCAGGCGGAGGAGGAGCGCAAGAAGCGCAAGAAGGACGTGGACCGACTCGTGGCCGACAAGATGCGCGAGTACGACGCCAAGCAGAGGGGCCGAGACGACGCAGACGCGGAGAAGACGGCGCTGCGGGAACGCATCAAGGAGCTCGAGGCGCAGTTTGCGTCCTTCAAGAGGAGCACGGGCCCCGAGGATGTGGTGACGGTGAACGCGGCGGCGGCGTCGGCCATGCAGAACAGCGAAGCCACCCTGCAGCTCAACCAGGCGAACAAAGTACGTGAAGGGGCTGGGCTCACTGTGGTGTATTGAGTGCTCTAGTGTCGATGCTGTGGGTGACCTGACGCCTTGCTTGTGTGTTGGATTTCGGCAGCTACTGGAGTTGTACCGCCTGGTGACCAGCACGGAGATTCGGCTAATCCAAGCGGGGGATGACGACGACGACGCGGACGACTGCACCGAGGTCGTGTGCACGGCAAGAGACTCGGCCACGGGCAACCAGTTCGAGTTCGAGCTGGCTGTCCCTGCCGTCGCATCAAGCGAAATCGAGTATCTCCCGAGCGAGACGCCACCGACAGGCATCAAAGTGCCGTCCTATTTACGAGTACGTTAGGAGTGGGCTAGATGCTTGGCTGGGTTTGCTGCGCAGAACTGACCCGCGCTATGGTGTGTATCTTGCTTGTGCTTTCCCAGGAGGAGCTGAGCTTCAGTAGGTCCGAGATGACCAAGTTCATTCGATCAGTTCTCGACGTAGTCATTAGAAAGAAGAAAGTATAGGCGCCCTCGAAGCCAAGCTGCTGACTGGTGAGTGGAGGTAGGAAGGATGATCCTAGTGTCCTAGTCGCCAGCTTCAAACCCTGTTCTGCTTCCCATGTTGAGGTCCTGTGCCGTATTTTAAGCGTTGCAGTGGATGGGTGCGTGGCCGTTTGTTGTTTTTCAACTCGTCTATTAGTATGCGGTGTCCACTTCTACTCTTCCATAGGGACAGCCTCGGACTTGGGTTCTTCCTTGACGGACACCGACACCGGTTCTTCCTTCACGGCATCTTCCTTCACAGCATCCGGCATGAGCTCGTCCTTGACGGTTTCCAGCTTTGGCTCTTCCTTGACGGGCTTATCAGCCTTAACATCAGTTGGGGTTGCTTCCGTCGGCTTCTCGATTGACGCATTAGCCTTCGAGATGGCGCGGAACTGCTTGTACTCGTCCTTGGAAAGAAGCGACTCCTGAATCTCCGCCACCTCCACCTTCTTGGGCTGAATGATGACGAGGTATCCGTCCGATTGGTGCTGCAAGGCAAGAAGAAGACCGCATTAGCCAAGAATATCCTATCCAGACACTCCAGCAAAAGCAAACCTACCTTCCGCTTCAGCAGCTCCGGCTCCTTCTGCAGACGCTCATTGACCTCGATCAGCGAGCCGCGAATGCAGCTGTAGAGCGTGAACTCGCGGCCGCTTTTGCACTTGAGGACGCACAGCACCGTGCTCTGCAGCATGAAGCGGCCCCCTTTCTTCTTCTTGCCCATCACGCGGCTCTCCAGCACATTCGGCGTGAACTCGACGCTCACCAGCTCCTCCTGCATCACCGGGTGGGACTCGGCCACGCCCACCACACACAGTCGGTTGGAGTGCATGTGCACGTACTGGTCCTCCATCGAGTTGCCCATCGTGTCGCACGAGAACATCTCCGTGTAGTAGCGCTCAATCTGCCAGCACGCACCCACAGCATCCGTCAGTCCCCCAATGCACCACAACCTCTCACCAGCAGCTCCACCTGCACCCCACCATTGTTCCTCGGCGCTTGGAGGTCACGGCACCTTCGTCCGCCGTCTGGAATTGCTCCTCGGCGCGATGAATCGCCTGCTCCCGGATGAGTTTCCGCTGAGCCGCCACCGAGTGCGTGTCGCTGTCATTCACCTCCGCGCTGCAGACACACAAAGAACTATATCGTCACCACGGAGCAGAGAGAGATTTTGATCGTGCACAATTAACGGTGGCAGACGCACCGGCCGTGGGCGAATTTGCAGTTGGGGAACGGGCAGCCGCCGGGCTTGTCGAAGTGTTTGCACAGAGCGCTCTTGCGCAGCCGCTCGCGCCTCTCCACGCGCCGTTTCTTGGCTACTGGAGCGGGAGACGCAGGCGAAGACGCTGGCGCCTTCGGTGCATCGGCGCTCGCGGCCGGGGGCGCGGGCGGAGCCGCTGCATCGGCAGGTTGGGTCGTCGCCATGCTGCTTGATTGAGTTTTTTTTTGGTCTCTTTTTGTGTGGACCAATCATTGGGCGGAATCAGATGGCGTTGCAGTGGTAAAGTTGCTCTATTGCTGCATTTATTGTCTCTACTGAAGCTGCCATCGAGTGGCGAACTGCTTGGCTTCGGAAGACAAGATGATCCACCCGATGGACTACGGGATCTCGCGGTACGGTGACCAATCGCGGTAGCAGGAGTCGAACACCTTATCGATGCATTCGTCCGCCTGTGCATCAAAAGGAAGAACCAGCGCCACGTGAGAACAGGAATGAAACGTGCACACATTGAAGACGGGCTACGGACGTACCCTGCCCTTGCACGCCCCGTTCTGCTCGATGGACAGTTTTGCTCGTCGCCGCGTGCAGAGCTGCGCTCATAGATTTCCAACCACAACAAGTACCGGGGTCAGAAAACAGATAGGACAGTGCAATGCTGTGGACGTCGACACACCTGGTGCTGCTTGCTGATGTTGAAGTTCTTGCGGAAGAACTCGTACTTCCAATTGCAGTCGCCGCTCAACGCTGCAGCGCGGATCTGCTCGGTCGTCACAGCCAAAACAAAACAAAAAGCATTGTCAGTAGCTCTTGTCTACATTCAAAACAACAGTCGCCTCTCCAGTATCCTCCTTGTAACTGTGCCGCACCTCACTGCAGGCGTGGTGCTCGCACTTGTTCCAGTCGATCTTGTTGCGGCAGTGGTCAAACGCGTGGATGAGCTCGTGCGCCATGGTGCGATCCATCCACTCCTGATCCGGAATGTGGTTCTGGCACAGCACCACCTGCAGCAACACGGCGCACAACAGTCGCACCGCTATCAGCATCAACCTCTGCACTCCATCACTCGTGCATTGGACGCCGTCCGCCCAATGCCCACCCCAGGTTTGCCCTCGTCGTCCAGGTGGAAACCTCCGTTGATCTTTCCCTCGCATTCCACGCTGGAGAAGAAGCCCGGCGCCATGCCGCAGCCCATTTTCTCCATGGCGTCCACCAGGAACTTGACGCGCGAGCCTGCAGCCAGCAGAGAGCGCCAACAACAACAATAGCACAGCAAAGGTCAGACAATAGCATCTATCCAGCCTTGTGGCGGGGCCTGTCGCTGCTGAGGTGACGCACACTTGGTCACGGCCTTCTCGCGCATGTCTTCGCATTTCTGGTGGCGCTCCTCCTCCTCGCTGAGGTGCTGGGTCGCGCCCTTGAAGGTCTTCTTGAGCGCCTCCATTGCGTCCTGCCGAGTTGTGGATCAAAATGACGGCCGCAATTTTGCACGTGTGTTTGTAGTCGACCGGATGTATGGACCAATCATAAAGCGGGATGGAAATTCACGACGAGTGCGATTGGCTAAAATCCTTATAAGAGAGAGTCTGTAACTTACGGTATCAGTGATCTGTACGTACGTGGGGCTCGTAGGCATTCCCCCCTGGTTGACATGAGGCTTGTTACAAGGTGCTGCAAAAGGATCGATCTAAGGACAAAACTGCTCGTTGTATGGGGATTGCAATGGATCATTATGCATGATAAGGCCTATAGCGGGACGACGCAAAGCGACACCAACCAAACACGCTGCTATCTGTAAGTGGGGGCTGCGCTGCCAGGAGAGGCTCGAGCCCCCCTCCCGGCTGCAGAAGCGAACGCCCGAGCTCTATTCCAGTTCCACGACCGCGCCCACCGCCTTGAGCTTCTCGATGAGTTCGTTGGCCTCCTCCTTCTTCACGTCCTTCTTTATTGTACTGGGGGCGCCCTCCACGAGCTCCTTGGCTTCCTTCAGGCCCAGACCGGTGATGGCGCGCACCTCCTTGATAACCTTAATCTTGCTCTTGGCATCGAAGCTGGCCAGCTTCACGTCGAAGGCGGTCTTCTCCTCCTTGGCCTCCTCGGCAGCGGGGGCCGCGCCACCGCCGCCGCCCATGCCCACCTGGAACGCGGACTCGGCGATGCCGAACTTGGCCTGCAACAACGACAACAAGGCAACGGGGTCAACACGGAAGCCTTCTTACAACGGACAGCGCTGCTGCAA
Source organism: Phytophthora pluvialis (assembly GCA_001314425.1). Lineage (NCBI taxonomy): Eukaryota > Oomycota > Peronosporomycetes > Peronosporales > Peronosporaceae > Phytophthora > Phytophthora pluvialis. Next base: position 8,566 of record LGTU01000220.1, read on the forward strand.
CTGCTGGGACGCACCTGGATGGCGTGCGAGAGCTCGGCGATCTCCACCATGTTGAGGTCGAGGATCTGGTCCAGCACGGTCTGCACCTTGGGGGTCAGCGACAGCTCCTCCTCGGCGCTGGCGGGCACCTTGGGGGCCCCCTCCGAGAAAAAGGCCACCTGGGTCAGACGCATGCTGTTCGCACACGTGCGGCGCGCGGCCGCGCTGCGGAGCGCCACTCGAGACACGCGCGAGAGCATTCTTAGCTGTCGAGGAACGCGGGGAGCACAGTCGGGAATTTGGGGCCACAAGCCGCTAATGAGGAGCTCAAAAGCGGCGGCGCCTCGCCGACCACGAACCGCTCGCGTTTCCGATTGGCTGAAATGGGAGAACCAATTTATGGGTGCTGGGACAAAAAGAACCGTAGAGGCATGGGTCAAATCCAACTTAACCCGCCGTAGGCTTGCCGATGGGTTTTTTATCCGGCATATCCATACCCTATGCGCCCGTCGGGATGTAGGTGCTCACGGAAGAAGGCACTATTGAGAAATTGGGAAAGCTTTGGGCCGAGGCGTCAAAATAAAGATGATCGGCGACTTCATGGTGGCCTGTGTGCGATCCAGATCCTAAACTGGGATGAAGGCGAGTGCCCACCGGACCAATTGATACCTTCCTCTTTTTGGCGATGCATGTCGTTCTATAGTGTGTGTGTATTCGAGATGGAGTTCTACAGGCTGTGGAATCTAGAAAGTCACGCACGATCCAAGCAAGAGAAGACGGACACGGACAGGATCGGCGCCAGCGAGTTGTGGTGGCGAGCACGAGGTCGGCCCAGCATAGCAAGCGGAAGGAAGCGACGTACAGGGACGTGTTCCGGACGACCCTAGGCATTCTCGGCACTTTTCAAATGGATCCGTGCGAATTCTGCATTGGTCTTGCGGTCTGCAACGCGGAAACTGGTATTCAGAATACCAGTTTCCGCGTTGAATACCGTATTCTACAAGTAGCTTCAACGTCCAAGCCTACTAAACAGCCTTAAAAGATCCTTCCAAATCGACTTTTCCCCTTTCGTGAAGGCTCACTCAAGAACTCGCCACGTGTGCTCCTCGATAGACATGGCGACGAAGCGCGTTCTGCTGCTCGCGGCGGCGATGGCGATGGGCGCCGTGCAGGGCGAGGTCATCAACCAGTCGGTACGCCGCGTAACGCTTTTCAATGCGCCCCCTGTATCCTCCTCTAAACGCAAATGCCTCCTCTGTACCGTGACCATCCAGGCCAAGCGCACGTTCGACCTGACCAAGCACGTGGTGCGCGAGCACACCGAGTTCCAGTTCGCGGACGCCGACGCCGAGGTGACGGAGTACGACGTGGCCTTCCCGCGCGCGCTGGAGATGCAGCTGGCCTACGTGTCGGCCCGCTGCGGCAAGACCCCGTGCGAGATCGTGCCGGCCACGCAGAAGCACGCGGCCAAGTCCGAGACGCCCGAGGACGCCGCACTCTACACGGTGCTGCTCAAGAAGCCCGTGGCCCAGGGCGAGGCCGGCTCCGTCAAGGTCACGGCCTACTTTACGCGCGTGCTCACGCCCTACCCGGCCGAGATCACGCAGAAGGAGGACCAGCTCGTGCGCTTCGACGCCAGCCACCTCGTCAGCTCGCCCTACCTCACCAAGATGCAGACCACCAAGCTCAAACTGCCCTCGGGCAATGTGGAGAGTGTCCATGCTGCCGAGCCCATCTCCAGGAAGGGATCGGTGGTCAGCCTTGGACCTTACACGGACATTGCGTCCTTCGCCGCCGGCGTGGAGGCCTCGCCGCTGAGCGTGCACTACAAGAACCACGCCCCGTTCATGACCATCACCAAGCTCACTCGCGAGGTTGAGGTGTCCATGTGGGGCCGTGTGTCCTTCGAGGAGGTCTACGACATGGAGCACACTGGCGCCAAGCTCAAGGGCGGCTTCTCGCGTTACGACTACGTGCAGCTGCACCAGCGCAGCGCCTCGTTCCACGAGATGTATGCGCACCTGCCCAAAGACTCGGTGAACGTGTACTACCGCGACCAGATCGGCAACATCTCCACCTCGCGCCTTCGTCCCGCCGGCCGCACGGGCTCGCACCAGGACCTCGAGTTCAAGCCGCGCTTCCCCCTGTTCGGCGGCTGGAAGAACCAGTGGTATCTCGGCTACTCGGTGCCCACGCACTCGGTACTGACTCACGTCGGCGACAAGTTCAAGCTCGAGGTTGACTTCTCCACGCCCGTTCAGGGCGCCTCGGTGGATGACCTCACCGTGAAGGTGATCCTACCCGAGGGCGCCACGAACGTGCAGGTGAACGTGCCGTTCAGCCTGGACAGTACGAGCGAGACGACGCGCCAGACGTACCTGGACACGCCCGCGATCGGCCGGCCTGTGGTGATTCTAGACAAGAAGAACGTGGTGGCTGCCCACAACGTGCCCTTCGAGGTGACCTTCGACTTCCCCCAGAAGTTCATGCTGCACGAGCCGCTGCTGCTGGTGTCGGGCTTCCTCGCCTTCTTCATCGTTTGCATGGCCCTCTTCCGTCTGGACATTAGCATCGCTAAGAGGCCCGTGCAGAAGAAGAAGACGGAGTAAGTTGGCGTGATTACCGGTAAAGCAGGGCAAGATGCAGGAACTGCGAGTTTTGGGAACTGAGTGTTGTCGGAGAGAAGACAGGTCAAACCGAAACGTTGATAAAGCAAAATGCAAAAGATGCGTCAAGCGTGCTAGAAACAGAGTTTCGTCTGCCTTCGGGTTTATCGAGACGTAGCCTCTGAGTTTTTGTTTCCGTGACGAAGAAGATAAGCAACAACAAGAATACGATTTAGAGTTTGCAGCAGTATCATTGTTTGCTTATGGTTTCCCTTTGCAGGTCGAACAGAAGCATGGGTGCTACGCTAACTCAACAAGTGCCGCCAGGGACACCTGCTTCCTAGCAAAGCTGCACAGAAGCCTCGGAAAAGACTTAAGCGCGGTTCTGGCGAGCCAGAGGGCCCATCCACTTGGCCTTCTCCTCCACCGTCTGGAAGCGACCGTGGCCGAACTTGGACGAGGTGTCGATGAACTTGAGGCTGATCTCCTCGAGGGCCGAGCGCTTGGTGTGCACCAGGAGCGACTTGCGCAGGGTCAGAGCACGCTTCTTCGTGCCGACGATGGCGCCCTTGATCATGAGCCAGTCCTCGTTGATCACACCGTAGTGCGGGAAGCCGCCCAGCGGGGTGATGTCCTTCTCGGTCAAGTCCTGCTCGGTCATGCACGACTTCTTGTCGCCAGCGGCGCCCACGCGGTAGATCTTCTTGTTGATCTCCGTACGGTGGTGGTAACCGTGCTGCCCGGCGCGCGGCACCGTGAAGCGAACGCGCGACGGGTGCCAGGCACCGATACAGGCGACCTTACGCAGACCACGGTGGGTCTTACGCGGCAGACGAGTGACGCCCCAACGGGTGATGACGCCCTCGATACCGTGACCCTTGGAGACGCCGATGACGTCAATCATCTCGTCCTTGGCGAACACGGCCGTGACGGGCACCTGCTTCTCGAAGAGCGACTTTGCGAAGTCCACCTTGTCGGCCACCGAGCCGCCGTTGACCTGCACCTCGAGGAGGTGAGCCTTCTTCTGGCGGAGCTTCACCTTGCGCACCTGCGTGTGGGCGAGCACGCGCACCACCTGGCAGTACTTCTTGATGCGGTTGAGCTCGTTCTCAATGTCGGCGGGGGCCGTCTGGTACTTCTTGGCGTACTTGGTGAAAGCTTTGCGCTTCGACTTGTACCAGTTCTTGTAGAAGCGACGCTTCACCTCCTCGCTCAGGTGCTCGGCGAACACCGTGGTGAGCGTGCGCAGGCCGCGCGGGGTCTCCAGGTAGCCCACGACGCCGATGACGACCATGGGGGGCGTCTCGACGATCGACACGGGCTCCACGATCTCCTTCTTGTGCACCTTCGAGCCGGGGCGGTCCACCTCGCGCACGATGTGTGTCATGCCGGCCTTGAAGCCCATGAAGGCCGTGAGGTGCGGCGCCTTGGACGCGTCATCGCGCGGGAACTTGCGAACGCGGCCGCGGTGGTGCTTGGTGCGCTTCTTGGGCAGGAAACCCAGGTGGCCGTGACGCGGGGCCTCGAACTTACGGTGACCCATACTTGATAGAGTTACTGCAAAACTCAAAGTGCTGCTTGCAGTGGCGGCGCCAGTCGACGGGGAAGCGCCGCCAGCCAATCGCTAGAATCGGAGCTAAGCCGGAAGGTACTGAAGTACTGGTTTGAAATACCGGTAGAGGAGCGGTTCTACTGCCACTGATCAGATTAGGGTACGTACTAATCAGATTTGCGGCGTTGTGCTGGATTAGTTGCAACGCCAAGTCTGGAGGTCGGCGCAGCTTTACCTGTGCCCCGACGAATGCTGCTAACTTATCCACCCTCTGGGCTTGTGTCGCTGGCTCACCGCCTACGAGTGTCGATTGCTTTAGACTTGCGTGATGAATGCTATAATACTGCGTCTATTATAGCAGCTGTGTTGTTACATGTAGCGACGCTTTCGATGTCAGAGTCTGATTCCGACGCGTGCTAGCGATGCAGATTTGATGGGGGTTGACGTAATGGAGAAGCCCCAACTCCAGCTCCGCGCCTCGCTGACACTCGCTCTGCACCTGGAAGGGCTTCCACACCATTGAGCTTGTTAAATTAACGAAAGCACTTCGAAGTACCTCCTCCCCACGACGATCGCCTCGGCCATTTACAATGAATGACCTGCAACATGTCGTTCAGATCTTCGAGTCTTCTCGTATCTGAGTAATCGACAACGCCGCTGCTAAGGCGCTATCATGCAACAACTTCGTGGCAGTCGAAGTGAAGGATGGAGAACCAGGCACTGTAAATGCCGCAGCCAACGGCCACGCGAAGTGATCCAGCGGCTAATCGCGCATGTGCTACAGAGATAAACATCGCTAGTACCTAGGGGTGCCGGGCAAGTCGATCTCGCTGGGCATATATTCGGGAGCGATGCAGTTCATCGCATCTGAAAACTATCACTTCAATGTAGCCATCTCACTTCAGTGGCATGGCATTATTACGCGTTGGTGGCGTGCATCAGTCCTTACAGCCACAATGACGGACCCGCTGGAGGCCATCTTGGCGTCCATGGCGGCGGCAACGGGCAACGCGTCGCCGCCTCCCCGTGCTGCACCATCCCAGTCGCAGCCTACAGACGCAGCAGCTTCAACCTCCGAGCCCGCGGGCAAGAAACGCGAGCGCGAGCCGTCGGGCATCTGGAACCCGCAGGAGGAGATGCCGCTGGACACCGCCACGCTCCGCAGACCGGAGGACGCGCGCACCGTGAGCCCAGCCATGGAGATCGCTCGGCAGCAGACGGTGCGCGCGCTGTGCAACAAGATCCGCCGGGCCAGCGAGGACCTGGGCATCGGGAAGCTGCCCAACTCGGCCTACGAGACGTGGCAGTTGACGTCGCAGCTCTCGGTCAAGGAGCTGGACCCGCTCCTGCCCCACGCCGGCAGCGACTACAGCGGCCTGTTCGAGGAGCTGCGCAAGGCCGGGGCCACCAAGTCGGGCGCTACCAAGAAGTGCAAGGAGCTCACGCGCGAGTCGGAGCGGATGCTGCGCAAGTTCGGCCAGCAGGACTTCGTGGCCGGCAAGAAAAAGAAGGTGCACGTGGCGGCGGTGCTGGAGGACGGCATGCGCCAGTTGACGTACGGCCACTCGAGCGTGAAGCTCAGTGCGGACCATTTCGCCAAGCTGCGCGAGATGTACGCACGGAAGCAGGCACTGGGTGGGGACGGCTCGAGTATGCCGCCCAAGGACCAACGCCAGTTTGAGAGCGCGCTGTTCTGCTTGCTGCTGCGGTACGACTCGCTGGATGGAGGCGGCTTCCAGGTATTGAGGGGATATTGGGTTGCTACTTGTTAGTGGTGACGATTTCTGATGGCTTTTGGTGCTGTAGGCGGCGCTGAACGAGGAGTGCTTCGATGTGCTGCTGAAGGAGTTCGACTGCAAGATGGAGTGCTTTGCGTCGCCACTGAACTGCCGCTACTCGCGCTTCTGCAGCGCCTTCCTCGACACAGATTTTGCGTTTGGAAGTGTGGGCAGCTTCTTTGACTTCTCGCCCCCCTCTGGGTACGCAGTGACCTGTTTTTGGTCTTTTTCGTTTGCGGTGGAAGCGCTAACGCTTGTTGTCGCTCTTGCTTTCTCACGCGCAGTTGCTTTGAAGCGAACCCGCCCTTCATCCCCAAGGTGATCAAGCGCATGGCAGACCACATGACCGCGCTTCTCAATGCTGCCGACGGACCCTTGGCGTTTATCGTCATCATCCCGGCGTGGCAAGATACCGAGGTACTGGTTGTTGTTTGAGCGATGTGCTTTTACCTGCACTGTCACTAACTAGCTCATGGCGCGTACTGATGAACAGGGGTGGCAACAACTGAACGCGAGTCGCTTCAACCAAAGGCACCTGCTTATCCCGCAGAAGCAGCACGGCTATTGTGAGGGCAAGCAGCAAATCCGGAAGACTCGCTGGCGCATCGCATCGTTCGACACGAGCGTCTTCTTCTGGCAGAACTCCAAGGCGTGCAACAAGTGGCCATTGACGGAGAAGAAGCTTGAGAGCCTTAAACGTGCCTTCAAGTCGAAGCAGGCCAACGAGCGCGATGCATTGGGTCTGCGCAAGTCTGGCAAGCGGGTTCGATCAGCAAAAGACTAATGGGTCGCCAACATACCAGAGATGCACGATACTTGTTAGAATAGAGGTTGCTCTCCTCACATTGGAGTAGAGGTTCGTTGGTTCCACGAAATCAAAAAAAATGCTGCAACCGGGTGTGTCCTTGCGATTACGATCCCGCCACACCCTCTTCCTCCGCCATGATGTTGGAGATGAAGTCGAGAGATTCCTCCTTTGCCATCGAGTAGACGTTGCTGATCTTGTTCTGGTAGCCGATACCGTAGAACTTGTCGGCAATATTCACCAACTCGGGGCGGAATGTCGATGTGATGAACTGGAAGGAAATCCAAGAGTCCAAACGTATTAGCACCTACGAGAGCTATGACCGAGCATAATAATTATGGTAAAGTTTGCGCACCTGTGCCGGACTGTCCTTCGAGTGTGCTTGGCGGTGAATCAGCGCCGCGACAGCAGCTCGGTGAGTGGAATCCAACGCCTGGTCGATCTCGTCAAACAAGTAAAAGGGAGCTGGGTCGACCCGCTGGATGGCAAAGATAAAGGCAAGGGCCACCAATGCCTTCTGACCACCGGAGAGCTGCTGCATCAAGTAAGAGTCGCCCTCTCCGCGGAAATTCACCTTGATCTGCACGCCAGAGTACGTGTCGACATTTGACTCCAGAGATACATCTCCACCGTTTGCACTACCAGTCTGGTTAGTGTCGGCGCCAACCAGGATCATCTTGCCTTCTCCTGTTGGCACCAGCTCACGGAAGACTTCTGAGAAGAAGCCCGCCACGCCTTTAAAGGTACGGAAGATGGCTTCATCTTTACGTTTGTCCAAGACATCGATCAGGTCCTTGATCGAATTGTACGCATCGTCAATCTCCTTCTTTCGTTCCAAAAGCGTCTCGCGCTGCTCGTTGAAGCTCATAAACTGGTCCAACGCCTTCTTGTTCACGTGGCTGTACTTTTTCAACTTCTCATTTCGGCGCTTGAACTGCTTGATCACATCTTGGTACGGCAAGACCTTGAATTTTTCGAGCTCAGCGATCGGCAAAGTTCCCAGCTCCCGGATGTCTCGGGTTGCGTCATCACGTTTCTTGAGTAGGCGACGACGCTTGTTCAAGACCTTCTCTGCTCGTCGAGCTTCCTGCTGGATCAGATCACTCAACGACACATCCTCTCCATTCAGTGCGTCGATCTGTGCATTCTCATTCGTGATTTCTTGCTGCAACGTCTCGATCTTTTGCTCGAGATCTTTCAGCGACGACGTGTTGTCATTCACCAAACGCGAGGCATCATCCAAGTCAATCTGCTTGGCCTTGAGGTTATCCTCTCGCTCACTAATTGCGAGCTCCTCAATGCCTTCTCCAAGTTGTCGCGCCAGCTCATTCTCACGTCTAACTAGGTTTTCTTCCAGAACTGTCTTGATGCCTTCCTTCTTAGACCGTATCTCTTCCAGTCGCAGTCGTTGGTCTCGTTCTTCGGCCTCGAACAGCGAAATCTTAGCAGACAAGGAGTGCAGCAATTCCTGCTCGTCAGCTGTCAAGGTGTCTTGCATCGGAGTAAGAAGCTCCGAACGCAGGGACGTAACCTTCGCGACCAGATCCTTCACCTCTCGTTCCTGAAGCTCACAGCTTCGCTCTCTCTGCACCAGGTTGTCTTTCTCGGTGCGAATATGGTTCTTACGTCGAGAGATTTCGCCATGTAGACGTTCGTGAGCGGAAATGGCACGGTGCTTTTCAGCCTCGAGTTTCTGGATTTCGCTAATCACACCGGTAACTCGCTGGTCCGCTTGCTGGGCCTCTGCCTTCACTCTTTGAGCCCTGTCCTCCACGCTTTCCAGGTCCACTTGTGCATGTTTCACTTCCATCATCGCTCGCGTTCGAGATCGGCGAGGGTCCTTAAAGCCGCCGTTCAGAGCACCACGACGGTGAACCATATCACCATCTAATGTCAGGCAGTCCATGTTTGTCTGTTCTGCATACCGAACGCATGTGTCCAAGTCCCGGCACAACAGCTTTTTACCAAAGGCGGCCATAACACCCTTGCGAACCTCGGCAGGATATTCCAATTTCTCCACCAGCGCAACAACGTCGTCATTTCGAGGGTAGTCAAAGTGATCCTTCACTTTCAAACGGTTTAGTGGCAAAAAAGTAAGTCGACCCAGGTTTTTCTTATCCAGCTCTCGCATAATTCGTGTCGCAGTGTCATCCGTATCCACAACAACGTGAAAAAGAGCTCCGCCTGCAGCCTCGTCCGCAGCGATACAGTATCGCTTGTCGACTGGTCTCACGAGATCGATCAGCGGTCCATAGATTCCTCGGATACGCCCCTGCATCTCCCTCACTGCCTGTAAACCTCGACGGACGTCATATGCCATTGTACTCTGCAATGCATTTTCTCCATCGTTCAACTTCTTCTTGAGCTCGCGCACGTCGTACGATATCTGGTTTTCCTCGCGCCACTTTCCCTTGCGCTCTTCATTCAAGACGTTGCGCTGCTCCTTTAGACGCAGCACTTCTGTTCCGACAGCATCCACTCGGCGGCGGTGTTCACGAAGTTCTTCAATCTGTTGCTGGAGCGTTCGCTCGGATCCCTCAACAGACTTCGCCAAGCCCTCAATGGAGTGCCTCAACGACGCCGTGTCAGACTCTTTCCGATGCACGAAGCTCTCAATGTCACGGATCTCCCGCTGCAGGTAATCATCGCGCTGTTGCTGGGTGTGGAATTGACTCTTGCGACTCTGCTTGGCGATAAGATGCTCTGACTGCGCCTTACACTCCTGGAGGTTTCGTGTCACGTGGTCGTGCGTTTGCTCTGCCTGTCGAAGTGCGGGTAGGATTTCATCGTTCAACTGCGCTCGCTTCGCTTCAATCTCGCGCTTCACCACTTCCGCCTCCTTCGACACGGCCGACCGCTGCACGCCGTCGGAGCGGATCTGCTCCTTCAGCTCCTCCACTTCCGTCTCCAGCTTGTACCTCGCTTCCATCAGCCCCTTGCGCTCCTCTTCCCGACTCGTCCGCTCCTCCACGAGCTGCGTCATATCCTGCTCTTTGCTCTGGTGGCCACTTTCAAGGCGACTGATCTCTGCTCGGACGTGCATGAGCTTCTCGTGGAGATCCGAGGACACGGCGCTCTCCTCGTGCCGCTGCTTCTCCAGAGCTTCCATGTCCGCGCGCACCTTCTGCAGCTCCTTCTCGTGCATGGTGTACTCGAGTGCGCGCTGCTCCCTGTCCAGCTGCTGGTACGCTCGGAGCTCCTCCTTCTCCTCGTCCAGCTCCGCCAGCCGCTCTTCAATGTACCGGACGACCTCCTGGATCTTGTCCCTCTGCGTCTGCGTGTCCTGCAGGATCTTGAGCGACTTGACGCGCTGGTCCTCGTACACTTTGGTGCCCGCCACCTCCTTCAGCAGCTCGAGCCGCTCGCGCTCGCGCATCACGGCCAGGGCGTTGACCTTGCCCTGCTGCACGATGTAGTACGGGTTGGAGCGCGAGAAGCCCGCGCTCTCCAGCAGATGCACTACGTCGCTCTTGGTGATGTGCTTGCGGTTGAGGAAGAACTCGTCCTTCTTGACGCCGATGGTGCGGCGCAGCGCCACCTCCGAGTCGTCCACGGGCAGGCGCCCGTCGCTGTTGTCGAACACGATCTCCACGAACGCGGACATGACGTGCTTGCCCGAGCCCTCGTGCAGCAGCGTCTGGCGCTCCTCGGGCCGCAGGTTGGCGAAGCGCGACGTGAGCAGCCCGAAGCGGATGGCGTCGAAGAAGTTGGACTTGCCCGTGCCGTTGCGCCCGATCACCACGTTGTGCTGCTGGCTGAAGGGCTCCACCGCCACCTGGTCCTTGTAGCTGCGGAAGCCGCACACCACCACATGCTTGATGTGCATGGCGACGAGGCAAAAGGAACGGGTTTGCCTCGGCTTGGGCTTTTTGGTTGCCCTTTGACGGCAGATTGCCTTTTGACTTGTGAGCGGCAACGTTTTTGATGGCTGTACCGTGGGGGGGGGTAAGGCTAGGTACGAAGTTGCCGTTTGGCGACGATATTCTGCTTGAACAAGTACCTCGCAATGGAAAAATTGTCCTATCACGTAACTCACTCCCAATTGTTTTTGCTGAGCTTTCACAAGAGACTGGTAGAATTGCACAGATAAAAACGGACGCAATGAGGAAATTCATTTTTGCAGCAAAATGACTTCCTCCTCAGCTGATTTTGAGCAACATGCGACGGAGCGCAGATGTTGTTGCGCCTACCCGTGGCTATCCAACGCTAGCCCTGGTGTCCAATTGCGCGAAGTATTTACTAAACTCCGTCCAAGCTGTACGGAAGCTCGTTCAGCAGCACTCGTACAACCGAAGCAACAACTATAGTCAAGCGTTTAGCTTGGGGCCACGGGCAGGCCCTCCAAAAATTGCTCTGTAATATCATTTCGGGCCATCGCCACAATAAAGTATTCCGCGGTGCTGTAGACTACGACAAAACAAAGTATTCAGTATATTTCAACAATTCCAACACAAGATGGCAACCTGTATTTTGTTATTATGATTAGCCTGTAACGCTAAGCATTGACAACCTTCGATACCGTTGCAGCTCCCTAGAAACGGCGACTAGCGTGGCAAATGGCTGAAACAGCTCGTGCTGCTCAGGTTAGAGCTCTGCCTCCTTCCCAATTAAGCCTTTCACACAGGCATCTTCAAACGCCGGGCTCTTGACAATAGGCGCATCCGCCTGCAAGTACAGTGCAACAGAAGGATGACGCTCAATCAAAGCGTCGAAAATGTCTCGCTCGTCGAGCAGCGTGACATTTTCGTCGCTCTGGAGCTTCTTCGACGCCGATTTGAAGTCGCGGAGGTCGTTCTGCAGGGCTCGCAGCTTGTTCTCCTCGTAACGCGTGGGCATCAGCTCAGCCAGCTCATCGTCTGACGTATCGACAAAGTCCTTGATGGCAAAAAAGCGCTTTGCCATCTTGTAGGTCGAGTCCCCGCGCGTGTTTTGGCACAGCACGGGTCTCAAAGTTGTGCTTTTTCTACCCCCCCCAAATCAGATTTAAAGAATGTTACAATAAGATCATAGGAGCCAATCAAAGCACAATAAAACTTACCGAAGTTTCACCGAATAGTTGAGGTTGCGTAATTTGCGCATCAGATCCTGGATCTTGCCCAACAAGGAGTCGTGGTCGGCCATGAGCTTCTGGACAGCGAGATTGAGGCGGTGCGATGCGCAACCGACAAGTGGAATCCTTAGCAGATTCGCTAACTTGGTATTGACGGCACAGTTGTCGCCAACGAGATAAATAACATCGGCGATGTCACGATCGTAAAAGGGAGAATCCCTTCGAGGAACTTGACATGGCTAGCCGACGAGTGGTCGATGATGTCGTCGTCAACCGGAGGTGCAAAAGAAAGGACACCTTGTCAGCTCGCCCATCGTGCCCGAGAACGGCGAACACGGCGAGATAGTGCTCGGATAGAAATGTTCACCCATCAAGCATGATGCCGAATTTGACAGGGATTGTCAAACCGATGTCAATCTCGACCTCATGTACGACCAATCCGGCGTACTGCGCAACGTTTCCGTCGAAATGTCCTCTAAGTTGATGTACTTGGACACAATGGGTCATCACACCACGAGAAATGAAGGTTGCAGGCAGTAGTCCAGTCCAGCCAAGAGAACACCGTCCGAGACTTTCGGTCGATAAAGCTGACCTGCGTGGCAGTGTTGGTACCGCTGGCCATCATGGTCGCAACAAAGCCCGGGTGACATGGTCAAATAGGTTGCTGTAGCCAGTTCTGGGGGCTTGCTTGCGAACGAGTGAGCACTGACAGCGGAAGTATGCAGTTGGCTTATCTTGAGCGTCTTGGACGACCTCGAAGACGTAGTTGCAGACTTGGCGCGTGGTGAACGGGTTGTTTGTTGCCATCCTAATTGAAAATGGAGTCTTGGAGAGATAAAGCGCCAATGCTTCGTTACTAGCTAGTTCACTATCCAGAGACCTTCACAGCCAATACATTCATGGTCTCTGTGTTCAGCAGGTTGCGGAATTTGCAAGTGCGACCTACCGTATGTGTATTTTCCATGTTCTGTACAACGTTCGCAAGCGGACAAAGCCCGTGACACCACCAACTAGAAAAGCGCTGATGGATGGCATCGTCCGTATTCACTACGCCGACAACATTAATGCGTTTTACACGGAGAACGAAGCGGTGCTGACCAAGAGGCGTGAAATCCCAGAGCTGAAATCTTTCGTCAAGTACTTCCCCGTCCAATGGATTGATAGTCTGTACTGGAGATGGCAAGCTTTTCATACCTCGACATGATTTGCTACCACGATCAATCCATGTGAGACCTTCAACGCTCTGATGAAGGGAAGGCGTTGGTTCTACATGCAGCGACTACTCGCCGTGACCACAACAACTATAAAAGATGCAAACAAAACGGACTCCAGCGACAGAGGACGAACCCAAGCTGTTTCAACAGTTACTAGTCGTGCTGCCTCAGCGATGATCAAGACAGAAAAGATGGTAGCATTTGCTACGGACAACGCCGCATTGTGCCGAGTCCAACAATTGTTGACAGAGGAAGTACCCAGCGCCGAAGAGTTTGATGAACCTGCCAAACCTTGGATCATCCGTTTCGTATTTCTTTAGAGACTGCACTGATCTCGTTGATGAAAATCTATTGTTGGAGCCTGCGCTGCTAGTTCGTGAACAGTGCGCACGCGCTGCACAGCTGTACAAGAACGTGGCAGCCTTGTCGATTTGGTACGCACACCGTTCGGGTGCGGGTGGATTGTCGATATGGAAAAGTGTACTTGCCGATGCAAATACTACAGCAAATTCAAAAGTTGCTGTCACATTCAGGTTGGCCGTGAGACAGACAAACTACAACGTCCCGGCGTCGCGGGTATCTCGGTAAAGCTGTACAGCCGGCAGATCCGCAAGAAAAGCTTTGGAAATAGCTCGGGAAATACTCAAAACAACAGTTCCGCAACTGGTATCTCAGCTTCAGTTGGAGTGTGCGAAGGTCGACCTCCATTGGCTTCACGAGCACTACAGATGACCACGGAAAAATACGCCTGGACTAACCACTATCCTCCATAGTTAACCGAGTGCTACCTAAACATACGCCAGTCAAGACGATTGGCTAAAAGTCGGATCGGAGACCAGATAAAGGTCAAGATTGTAAAAACATAGACGTTTTTGGTCCACGAAAAAGGTCCGATTGCTATGGCTACATGATCTCGACAGCTTGGAACTGTTTAGGGATTGCTTTCTTAAAATTATTGATCTTTTTTCATCAATACTGTTCCACGCAATGATGGTGCGCTCGGTGATGTCGCGGCGCTTCTCCTTAGCTGTCTTGAGCATCTTGCGGTGCACCTATGTGCTGCGCAGCGCCGACTTGAGCGTCCCCATAATGCCTACGTCGAGGGGCTGGCACGTGGAGGTGCTGTTTGCGGGCAATGGCTCCACCAATGCGGCAGCGTTTTCGGCGACGACCTGCTGTCCTTTCTTAAAGACATGGCAATCGAAGTTGTCCGTGAGGATGACAGCAGGTCCGTCGAGTTCACGCGTCAACACTTCGCTGGCGTAAAACTTCCAGCAGCGACTGCCCATCCATGCGTTCTCCTGAACGCAGTAGTAGTGACCGGGATAGTACGTTTTGAGCTCGTATTTCTCAATGTCGCTGCCGAGCACACCCTTTATAATGAGCAGGATTGGAAGTTTTTTTTCCTGCGAATTTTACGAAATATTAGAGAATATTAGAAAATATGTGAAATATAACAATTGAAAATTAAATCTTACCGTCCACTCGCACTGCCACAACGGCTGTCATACGGCCTGAATGCTTCGTCAAACCTGTCACCCGCGCCGAGTCGGTTGTTCCCCTCCCTGCACAGCCTATCTTGGGCGCAATCTCGTAGTAAATTGACGTCTCGTCGACGTTTTAGATTTCACTCAGGGGCGTGTTCCAGTGATGCCGCCAGAAATCCAACGAAAATGCAAGTTGTGTTTCAACCAGATCATTGTCCGATAGTTTACTTGTAACTGGAACCTGCGATGAAAAGCCATGACTGAAAAGGTGTAAATAAACACAAGAACATTTTCTTTTTGAGAATGTTTTACTTACCGTATTGCAAATTGTTGGCACAACTTAAACAAAGCTTTCTGCCCATTTCCTCGCTCTTCTTCGTACGTAGGTACTCCATTAACCATGCGTACTGGTGCTCTATCATCATTCTTGTAGTAACAAGCTAGAAAGAAACAAACAAAAAACTAAGAGGTTATGACACAAAATGGCACAATAGAGAGTTTTCGCAGTTTGTATTCCCTATTCCCACAAGAACACAATGACGTTGTGGGAGAATGGTAAGGAAATCGGCAACCTGAGCATTTCGCAACTACGTGTAGCACTTCCCACATCAGGATCCCCTCTCTAAAGTGATATATCTATTGAGCGGTCACCATGCCACATTTTCGCTTTCTGCGATGGAAACGTTAATGCAGGCTGCTGTGGGTGGCTCCATAGCCTTCTTGCCTGCGCTTCTGTTGCTGGGCGTCCGCGACGAACCACCAGAACGCCCCATCATCTCTGCGATCCACTTTGTATTAAGCGACAAAGCTGACGCTAACTGCGGCAAGGACTTCCGGTTCGACAAGGGAGGCATCATCCGGCTTGTGGAGCTGTTTGCCCTTCTAGAGTTTGTAATCACGGCACGTCGCGACAAGCTACACCGCTCCGAGGCTCTATGCATCCTACTCTACCGGACAAGCTACCCACACCGGAACCACGACGTCTTGACCAAGTTCCTATTAGCCGTGTCTGCACCCACTTGTGTACGTTGAATACTTATACGAGTCTATGATATTAATCTATCGGGTTAATTTCCTATGTGTCTGTGTATTTACACGAGGTTACAGTATGAGCGCTTCGGAGGTCTGATTTACTTCCAGGAGGCGATATGCAAGAAGAATATACAGCGTTATGCTCGTGCAATCCGTGACAAAGGTGCTCCCACGCACAACGTGTTCGGGTACCAAGAATGATATCTGCCGCTCATTGCCACGGCAAGGTTTTGGTGAAAATCTTCAAAAGCAAGTGTACTCAGGGCACAAGCGGGTACACTGCCTCAACTACCAAACTGTGATCGTTCCGGATAGGCTGGCCATACACTTTTTGGGGCCCATCGAGGGCAATAGGCATTACATCACGCTGTTAAGGGAGAACAAGCTGACGGAGGTTTTAGAGGCGAACGAGACCGAATTTGGCGGCTACGTGATCTACGGGGATCTGCCTATGGGGTGCAGCGATTCACTGTGTCGGGATTTAAGGGGGCTCGACTGACAGAAGGTGAGCAGGCCTTTAATGCCTCTATCAGCTCAGTCCAGGTAAGCGTGGAGTGGGTGTTTGCACTTCTCAAAACCAAGTGGGCATTTATTGACTACGAAAACAATTGAAGCTGCGCCAGAGTCCTATAGGTAAATTAGTTATGGTGTGCGTGTTGGTGACGAATAGTCACTGCTGGTACTACGAGGGAAACGAGATCAGGAAGTTCTTCCATTTGAAACCACCATCACTAGAAGAGTACCTAAGTAGCTAAACCGGTCAATACGAACTAGTTGTTCTGAGAATTGCTAAAATGCTTCCCAAATATTCTCCTAGCTGTAGAAAGAAGGTTTTGTTTTCTTCGCGCACACGAGTTCGTTCAGCAGCTTGATGTTCTCTGGCTTCTTTTTTCTCCTTGCTCTCCATATCCTTCAGCTCCAGCACGAACTGTATCACTTTCATCTTCTTCTTCGAGGCTTCACCTCCGTCCTGCCGGTGCTCCATTGCAAGGCGGCGCGCCGTCAGCGAAGCGAATTCGTCGGCGTCTCGTTTGCGCTTAGCATCTTCCTTATCGGCGGCCACAGCTTCAGCGCGATCGTCAATAAGACCAATAAGCTCATCGAGCAGGATGTCTTTCTCCGTCTCCTCTTCTCCAACACCCGACGCAGTCAAAGCGACAGCAATTTGCCTCCATTTTTGCTGCAATAATTTGTCGAAGCGCGCTTGAGCATTCTTGCCGCTCAGCGTGTCTCGAGAACAGCTGTCGTCGCTCAGGAGCTACGCAGCTAGATCGCCCCATGCATCCATCGTCTTGCCTCCCTCCTTAAGAAACGGGCGCTCACTCAACGCTTGGCGAAGAAGAGCTAGATCTTCCTTTGCGGTAAAATTGCGCCGCTTGGGGCCCATGCTTGGTGGTAGTGGTGGGATGGTGGGTGGAGAAGCGCCGATGCCATTTTGAGGATTGCGTTCCTCAAAATCATCGATTTCAAAGCACAAATTCCTCCTGGTTGCAACTGGAGTACATTTTATGTTAGCGTTTTTGTACATCTGTGGGAAAGGAAACGGAATCCCCACTGCGAAATATCTCTAATATAGCAAAACTTACGTTGTTGTCGCGGGGACATACAAAACTAATGCATGTGAAAAGGGGATACTTTCCTTCCTCCCTTGTCGCTTCATGGTCTTGCTCTTTTGCGAGCCGCTGAAGCTTCTGATCTTCTCTTCGGTTTTGGCCCAGTCGCGCACGGCCCAGCGTGGGACGTTGCTTTCCCCGATAGCCGCGTCGATGCTAACTTCAGCAACTCTACGAAGAACCTGGTGCTTAAATTGCATCTTGTACGAGCGCTTGAAACGCATTGCTTCACTTCTGAAATGCTGGTGGGGCGCAATTCTTCCGTGCAGTGCTGTGCTGTCGAGCGAATTATGCAAGGATTTCGTGGGTAGAAAGTGAGATAAAAATTCAGCTCATTGGCTAAAACATTTTTTTTGTATCAGATCAGAAGTATGGATCTGTCACATGGAGTAATTTTGAGTCGAGCGTATTTTTCCGTGGTCATCTGTAGATGTTCAGTTGAACTTGTGACCCAACACATAATGGTAATGCAGTCGATATAATCTGTCTCCGCTCTAGGCATTGTCGTCGCTTTAGCCATTGTCACCGCTCTGGGTATTGTCAACGCTCTCTGGGTATTGCCGCCACTCTCTGGGTATTGTCACCACTCTCTGGGTAGTGTCACCATTCTCTGGGTAACCGATCGCTGCTACAAGCCCCGAACTGAGCTCTGCCAAAACTGCCACCACTACAATGAAGCAAATAGAAATGATAAAGTAACCTGGAAACTTCAATCTCAAATGCTGCATTTATTAGCCGCCAACACGCTGGTGCTAGCTGTCACTTCCGTCGCTCATCCAATACCTCTACTTCCAGTATTCTCAGCTTCGACATCTTGGAGGCTCTCGTTGTCACTGCCACTACTGCCCCCCTCACTCATCCGAGCAGGTTCCCGACTTGGCGGTCGTTCGTATCCGTAATGGCGTCTCATGTGATGGCTCCGCGCGTTTTGCAGCACGTAGCGATTGTCACAATAAATACAGTCATAATTTCCAGCTCTGCACTCACGGCGGTGCAATCTCAACTCGTTCGCGGAATAATTTAAGCCAAGGCAGTGCTCGCACAAGAGCGTCCTGAAAGGAACCGCCTCTGCTGCATTTGTAGTCCGACCAATACATTCTACGCGAACGTACAGACAACGACGGATAAATCCGACAGACAATAAAATCCGACTTTTGACAATGGCAATACTCATTCACCATAGTATAGAATTCCGAATTTTATCCAATCCGATCGCGTTTTTAATAGCCTACAAAACAACAACGAATGACTAGGAGGTAAACCTTCACCACAGTATCGCTAATTATCCTACTTAGTTTGCGCTACGAACCGCATCGAACGAAGCTACACGATCAAGCATAAGCGTGAGAACTTAGCAGTGGTGAAGCACTCAGGTGTGAAGGCTGCCTCACAGCCTCACAGCAGCTCAGCTTTGCTCGTTGCACCATATACGATTGGCGGAAGCAAGAGGACACCATTCGCGATTTCAAGGGCCACGCCACGTCGAAGACGTTGAAAGGTCAGGGGCGCAAGGAACTAATTCCTGTCGTCTCTGACCTATTGACGTACATGAAGGACATGCACCAGGATGAAGCTGTAAGTTTGTATTTCGTTTTGTATTGTTGTGAACGGTTTTGCTAACTTTTGATTTTAAAGGTGAAGATGCTATCTACCGCAGAAGGACACAGTTCGTGTGGAAGATTTATCCAGTCTGGTTGGTTTCTTAGATTAGCGGAAAGGAAAAAGGTGAACTTGCGCTCAAGCGTATGGTCCAGTGCTTCGCTAATCGGTATTGTTTGATTATTTTTCAATTTGAGTTTATGTTTTCTTGTAAATTTTACCTTGTTGTTATTTGTGTGGGTTAAATAGCCACGGTTTCTCTTCTCAGAAGCCCCCAGCACCCAAACATTCCATGATGAACTCGAAGAGACTCAAGCTGAGTTTGCGCTGGCCGTTTGGGCCCAGTATGTTTTTTTAGGGAGGTGGTCGACGAAACTGCCATCATGTCCGACATGCCGCCGATCAAGTCGTAGGATGGGAAAGGCAGGAAGGATTCAGCGCGAATTTTTGGTGCGAACAAGCACGCAGGCTGCGTTCGCGACGACGGTAAGTGTTTGTGTTTGTGGTTTATGCAAATGTTTGATTTTCTTACAACTTGTTATTGTGAATTTTATGAATGAAACTACCGATTCTCTTCAAAAATCTGCGGCGTTCTGGGCGGACGGATCGACCATAATGAGCTCGATGAGTACCCTGACAACTACGTCTACGTGTTCAAGAGAACGCGTTGATGAACAACTCGGGATGGAAGTTCTAGTAGAGAAAATATTAAAGTTTAAAATAAATGATTCCGTTGTCCTTCTTGTTGACAACTTCGAATGTCACGTGTCGGAAGAAGGGCAGCGGCTCATGACCAAAGAAGCCAGAGCTACGGGGGCCCCATTGCCGCCTAACAGCACCGCTGTTTGTCAACCGCTTGATGTGGGAGTAATGAAAACACTCAAAGCTAATATTCGGAACAGTGCAAGTAGAAAAACGGGAAGGAAAAACGCATCCGTGCTACTAAATCTACCGTTGTTGCTTGGGGGCCATAAAAAGGAGGCCACAATTCGTAGCTTCGAGAAGGCTATTCTGAAGTACCGGGAAGTAACCGTTTGAAATGTAAACCCATTTCTGATCAATCATATTATATTTCGATTAGTTTTTGTGCTTTCGTGACGCTGTTTGGCAAATCAAATCCAGTGCCGGATTGTGTGGGGCCAAGTATTTACTTTTTTAGTATGGAGGATGGCATTCAGCGGTGTCGGATTTATCCGGTGTTGTCCGTACATTTCGCGTTCTAAACCTTGCACCAGCGTGCGCGAGATCACCCCTAAAAGGCCAAAATCACTACGATGGAACCGAAGCGTTAGCCGGGCTTCCATCTCCGCTTCTACCCCGAAGAAACCCGTGGAAACGTGTAAAAACGTGTCGTCCATCAGAGGAACAATAATGGATGCTTGAACGATGCCCTGTGTCAATCGTTCTTGCGCTGTTTCGAACGACGAAAAGTCTCGGTGAACAGCTTGGACGTCACCTTCTGGTAGCAATACGATGATATGCCACCCGCCCCGGTTCAACATCCACCCTTCACTAACAGCCGCCAGCATATCGGCTGTCATCGTGTGCATCGTTTCGATAGTTGGGGCGGTGACAGGTATGACACCTGCGTCAGCCCAAGTACATCGACTGATACACCACGCGCAAGGTCGTGGCGTTCACGGCTTTGGTGCTGTCATTTTCACTGGAGCTGTGTGTGTCGTTCAAGGCCGATGAGCTGAGAGACCAGATAAAAGCCTCGTCGCTGTGGGAATGCATAACCGCCTACTTTGATGCAGGCGACGGAGCCATTCCTTATTATATTTACCGACAACGGATGAATCGACAGCTGCAACTTACGGAAAAGGTAGCTAAGTACGTGTCCAGCATGGATAGACTGGTTTATCGCTTACGCCAGCCAAACGGTGCGTTCGTTGCATGGGATTATGCAAGCTTGCTGCTGTCGAACACGTTTCACGTGTATAGCGAGATGGCATCAAGAGCACAACATGAGATGCAGCTGGAACAACCTCAACTTGCTTACGTTGTGTCGCGCCTGCGTACAGCGGAGTAAGCCCGAAACCAGATGCAGGGTTTGTAGACATCGCAGGAAGCCTCGCGATCGACACAAGCTGCGGAAATAAACTACGTCAACCAGGTCAGGAGAAGGACAAGTTCGAGAAGATCAGACGTGATCCCATGGTTGGTGAAGCTGGATGAAGAAGGTGAAGTCGTACTGTGCTAGTTGTGGTCAACTCGGCCACTTGTATTCTGAGTTCTCGACCTCTACAGGCATCCACCTGAAGACTTAACTGGAGCGGCGACTCACTACTGCGACTTCACTCGTGAATATGGTGTGTTGTATGGATGTGGGTTCGGTTACACAAGCTGCATCGCCCGTGGTCTCGCCCGCTACACCACCGAGGCGTACGTCATCTGACGGTTGAACGTAGACATACACTCAACGCCGCAATCCTACAACGTAGCCTATCTGTGGGCAGTGGACAAGTCGCACCACGGTGCTATGAAGTGCTGCACGTGCAACAACGATATGATGAGCACATGCGTCAAGCACCAACAGATGCCGGTGCTATACAACATGGGCATGGAAAGATTCATGAGTCGCATGGATTCATGGTGCACTGAAAGTGGATGACGAAGGGGTCGGTATGTGTCGGAGGATCGCTACAACAACGACCCGAGGCTACACAATCGGGGATGCTCTCAACCTTGGTCGGTCGTTTAAATATGATGCGTGATGACGCTCACCCCAGCGTGGATTTGCTGAGCGCGGACGTTCTCCACAGCGTGGATTTACTTAACGTGGACGTTCGTCACCGCGTGGTTTTGTTCGTCGCTGGGGCAAACGTTCGTCCACATAATACCTGCATCCAGGTCGTATTGCAATATTGCGCTCCGGCGGCGACGACCCAGATGCAGGTATTGCAACGTTTGTCTCCGGTCGTGGACGTGTTCCACCGCGTGGACGAACGACACCTCGTGAATGTTTTGGACAACGCCAGGATGCTAGTTGGCAATTTCCACCGCGCGGAGTTGGACGGCATGGGTATGCTCCAGCTCAAAGCTACCATTCAGCGCCACGATGGATCCTGAATCACTACGGACCGCCGCTGCAGCGCAGATTGCAAGTCCGCCTGGCTGACGTGATACTTCACGACGATGTGATTATCGTGGACTATCACATCAACGATTTGACGGGCGTAATAGCCTAGGTGCTGCACTCTGGCCTGAATCGTGGTTTGTGAATACTGTTGAACTTCGCGTCTCAGGCATGAAAAAGAGCTATACTCTATTGAGTCTGTTCTCGACTCTGCAGCACAGGCCAGTATCTGCTATGATCTCGCAGTGTTTGCAACGCTGCATGAGGACATGTTTGGATTTTGCTAATGCCAGGTCTGAACATACCATTCTGTATTACTACATGTGTACAACCAGTCAACAGGCAAAATGGAAAATCGCCTGCTCCATGATGTGGTGTACAGCCCTAACACCAGGGTGAATATTATCAGCTTAGGTCAGATGCAGATGATTTGAGGGTACAAGTTCGCCTGTTCAGATGATCAGAAGTCTGCATGGTTGTCTAAAGCTGGAACTGTGCTGTGCTTCGATATGCGAGGCAACATCTACCGCTTACGCGCACACTGTATCACTGGAGTGAAGGTGGTTGCTTTGCATAAGAAGGCGATGACCATTTCGTTTCTAAGTTAGGTTTCATTACAGTCGTTTAGTCTAAACTAACGACCAGCCAATGCCCTGCCCAGATGCTTCTAATGTCATTTGATGCTGTGTTAGCTACCTGTCCTAGTGCTAGTAAATGCACACCGGTTAAGGTGGACCATAGTCGGCGGGGAACCGGCTTAGTCTCTCCATACCCGGATGTTGGTCGATCCAGTGCTCGACGTCCCCTTGGAGGAAGGTCTTCACTGTTTCCCATTGGGATGTGAATGCTTGTTTGCTCTCTAATGGTGTCCATCGCAATGTTGGCCATCCGGTCCGCCATCTTGTTGAACTGACGAAGGTAGTGTGCCCACGTTTTGACCAGAAGTTTGTCCGCAAGTAGTCTGCACTGCGAGTATAGCCCTTGTAAATGCCTGGTGTGTGGAACTCGCCGTTGTTCCAGTTGGTTGATGATGATGTTAATATCCCTACCACGTGTAGCCCCTTGGCGTCGCTGCCGTACAGCATACCGGAGAACGATGAGCAGTCCTCTGTATTCTGCGATATTGTTAGTGATGCGATGAATGTAGGATACGCTGGCCATGCAGACGATTTCTGGATCATGATGGGCGCCGCTCACTTGAGCAATCACCGAGCCCGAGCCCCCGGGGCTGGGATTGTCATGCGATCTACCGTCGAAGAACAGAAGCAGTTGCCGAGTGGCCCTTGTCGTTGATGGTGATCCTGATGTGTCCGGACTCTGTTGCGTGAGGGCTAGATGATAGAGCGCTGCCGCCGCATGTAGATGCGGTGTGCAATTCTTGGCGGTGATGCCCAGTCGGATCGTAAAATAGGCAGCCCTCACTCTACCACGTAAAATGGCATCTGATCGTGAAGCTGAGGTATGTTCCTGTGGGTCGCGATAAAGGCAACGTTTCCTCCAGATAGAAGGCGATGACCAGCTGGAAAGCGGTGGGGTTGCTACACCAGCGCTTTGGTCACTTGAGCATGGACACTGTGAACGTGTTGGCCAGCAAGATGGATTTGGGAGTAAAAGATAAATAACAAAGATTTGAGCTTCTACGAGTGTGTCGCGTGTATGGATAGCCAGATGAAGGAAATGTAACACTGTGCGGAAACCGCCGCCTCTTGGAATCCTTGCCATGAATAGTTGTTTGATTACGGAGCTGACAGTGCCAAATTTAGCGATGTTTCTGTTTATTGGCTATGAAGCAATGAGGTTTAAGTGGACATTCTTATTGGTCAAGATGGGTGAAGCGCCGGCATACATCACCGCGCTGTTGAACAAACTATGCGCTCAATTTGCTGAGCATCGTGTGCTGCGCCTACAAGCTGATCGTGGTTGCGAGTACATGAGCCCATGCTTCCGTGTGTATTGAGAAGCACATGGAATTTTATCAGCTGTTTACTAATATGTACTCGCCCGAAGTGAACGGCATTGTGGAGCGATCGAATGGTGAAGTCCTGCTGCGTATTCATAAGATGATGACAGCGACACCCGCGCCCAGCACGCTGTGGGGCGAAGCGTTTTACATTTATAGCAACACTGAATGTGTTGCCTACGAAACTTCCGGGACTTACGAGATTATTTCTGGCCAAGTAGCAGGCCTTAGCGTCCTGCGGACGTGGGGATGTCTGGCGTTGATCCAATACCTCCTGAGTTACGATAACGAAAAGAGAAGCTGAAACCACGGTCGAGACTGAGCCTGCTGCTGGGCTACAGTCTTTATACCAAGGGCCACAAGTTTATTGACTTATATACCTGTCAAGCGGTGACTGTGGTGTTTCATGTGAATTTACGACTAATGTTATCTACGTGGCGCAACTCCTGGAAAACATGTATCATGAATATGCACATGAGATGCCGTCTGCTGTGCCAGTGGAAATGCCACCAAATCACCGGGCAAGTGGGGGGTTTGCAGCAGTTCAATGTCAGTGGTGGTGTACAGCATTCCAGTGGCAGTAACAGCGTGCAGCAGTTCTGTCGGAATAGAGCGATGACCATGCTAGTGTAGTGTAGTGGATGCCATATTTGTTGACTCACACAAGAGTTGGACTCAATTAGGGCACGCACGGTACTTCTACCGAGTTCGACTTAGCGAGTATAGCTACGTTGGTGTGGTGGGCGTCAAATTTGGTGGTCCACCCAATCGCCGAACATAATTGGAGTATTTGCAGTACTTTCAGCTGAGTTGCCAACTCTGCGATATAATACGGGTAGAACTCAGCTAGTTAGCTGAGCCGTTACGTGGAGAACTCGGCGACGAGTCCGCCGCGATCCGAAACGACTTCGTTTCAGTTGATATTTGTATAGGACTATAGTAAGCATCAGGAGGAGCCCCTTGAGGCTCCCGGAAGACATAAGATATACAGAGCAGAATTATCTAAGTCCAAGACAAGTGTACACTCTCCGGTGTGTCCCTGTACGGGCTGGATTAGGTTTGCCGTCGACACCCGAGAGGCATAGCTTGTAGGGGGCTGACTGGTAGCGCCAAGAGATCAAGGTCGGCCCGGGGAAGGGCGCGTCTAGCCACAGCGCGAAAGGAAAATCTCGCTGAGTCCAGCGAGTCGGTATTCCGTACCGTAACTCTTCCAGCCGAGTAGCCTTTCCTCTCGGTGACCCGTAAAAGTGCTCGCGCGCCGTCGTCCATCCTTTCGTGGAGGGCACGGGAGGAATGGAGGTAGCTGAACTCAGCTGACCTCCGGAGTGATTGACTTGGTTGCAACGTCTCGACGAAGGTGAGACACCACTGTCCCGGAAGGGCCGAACCGCTGGGGACAATTCAGCGCAGACCAACAAGCGCCGACTAACGCGGCGATTGTTGTGTGTGTTGTTTGGATCCACATCTGACGAATTTGTGTGTTCTGCAATACCACAGTAGTGCGGTGTCATCGACAGAAACGCCGTCTCAGAATGCTCCTGAGTAACCATCAACCAGCGAGAAGGTGGAGAAGCGTCGGAAGCGCAGAGCACGCAAGAAGAAGGAGCGACCAACGGCTGTGTTTCCGATCCGGCTGTCTCTTGCTGAGCCAACAGCCAAAACGACCACGACGAACCAAGAAACCGAGTGTTCGGCTGAGTGACTTTGTTGTTGGACATGTATTTGTTGCGGGTATTGATATTGCCACCTCTACGACAAGCAAGTAAGGCGAGCAAATGCTTGTCGCAGTGAAAAGTGGCGATGCTGGCAAATCTAGCGTCACTACAGGGACATAAGATTTGGACGTTTGCCCGAGAAGTGGTCAAAGACTTTAGGTGATTACGTTTTCGCTGTCAAGAAAGATGAACGGTGGTGAGTTAAGCGATTCAAAGCTCGCCTTGTTACCCATGACTTTAAGCAACAACAGGGCGTGAACAACGACGAGACGTACGCGCCCATCATCGAGTTTGAGACCATTCGCGCGATCATCTACTTTTCAGGGCAGGTAGCTGGGAGGTTCTCCAATATGATGTGAAGACAGTGCTCCTGTACGGAGAGTTAATTTAATTGATCTTTGTGGAACAACTTCCTGTTTGTTTTAGTGTATCTGCTTGGCTTGCAAACTCCTGAAGAGTCTTTGCGGTCTGAAGCATGCCCTCAGCATTTGGAACAAGACCTTGCACACAGGCCTGGTGCAGTTGGGATTTATTCGTATAGATTCAGAATATGGGCTCGACGCGGTGAAGATGGATAACGAAGTCAGATTGCTTCTGACCGGTTACATCGACGACGTGTTGCTAATGGGACCTCCTGAACTCTGTGCGAGGGTTGCTGCCTCGCTGAAACATACATTTGAATTGACAACTATGGTAACCGTGAAATACCTTCTTGGAGTGGGAATCCTGGTCAACCTGCCGCGCTGGCCGATTGTGTATTCATAACAACAGTATGTGGTGCCAATGCTGCGATGCCAGAGGCGATGACGCCGTCCAAAGCCAGCGTTCCTGAAGCCAAGGCGAACTTGACCTACCGAGAGCTGGGGCGGGTGTTGTACTACCTAGTCCATATTGCCTACGCCTCATACTGCCGGAGCTAGCTAACCAAGACCTCACTCACCGATGCGTTCCAGCGCCACTCTCGTCCTTTATTAGATTTGCTTGTCTCCGACCGGGAACAAACACAACTGAGGGGTCGAGCCACCAGCCGCGGCCCGATACCCCATCTACTGTAGCCTCACCCCCACTATCTACTCTTAGCTATAGAGAGCGCCGTTTACTGCCTATCGCCCACTTCGCCGTCTGCTCCTCTCTTCCTCGTGGCCCCAGGGCTTCACGATCCAGCCCCTAGCCGTCGCCTCTCCGCCCAGCATACTTCCGTCGGGAGCTGTCATCATCCCGGCACGCAACTTGAAGCTGCCATGGACCTCAACCCCTTGGTGGCAGAAGTCTCTGGATCGCCGTCGCCACCAAGCCAAAGATCGCGTACTTCCGCGACCACCGTTTGTTCATTCGCGTCAGCCACACTAGTCCTCTGTCAGGTCGATCAGCACCACTTGCTGCGGAACAACGCCCTTTTTCGTCAATCGCCAGTCCCCACGCCTACAAAACTACTAATAGTAACTATAAAACTACTAAAAGTTGGTCTACCACAGGTTGCGATTGCAATACTCCATACGTACTATCTCCTGGCGGTTATGGTGAAGAATGATCTGGCGTTGCGCTCGCTCATTACTAGTGCGTGTGCGGAGAGGACTCATGACAAGGGAACCCGTTGAAAACACTCTTTCTTGAAGAGCTGTTGACGAACAGCGGCCGAGTCAGACTCGTGCAAGCAGCGCTATGGTTGAAAAAATGTGTTCGCCGGTATCAATGAACCAGTGGCGGACATCAATGAACTGGCACAGTCGCTCCACGATCCAGATTCTCTTACCGCTAGGTAGTGACATCGATAGCTTGCCAAGCACTGCACTGCGTTCGTCAACATTCGCGTATTGATGCTTCGTCACCTCAGCCCACTCCACTCAAAGAGCGAGCCACTTATCCAGCAAATTATCAGCGTCCTTGTACAGAGATGACTCTACTAAATATTGGACAGTTTATTCAGATATATCCTCACCCCGGAGTAGACACATCTCGCTTTCCGAGGCATCAATGACTTCGTCGTGGGGGGTACCAGCGAAGCTGAAGAATCAACGCCTGGGCTCGTAGTACCATACTTCCGTCTGTATCTCTCTCGATGCTACACGTACAGTAATGCATTGGTTTCGTCCATAATATTATCAGTGTGAGCCTCAGCTGCGTCTGGAATTCGTAGGTAATTCTTGGCTGATCGTTTTGTCCGAGGATCGAGCAGCAACGCCATTCCCATTTGAATGAATGGTTTGGGTAATCTAGCGGCGATTTGGTGGAGTGTTCTAGAGATGCAGCGATGCCCCAAATCTGAAATCTTGTCGAACAGTAACTCCTGCCGCGGAAAGTTGCTATCGTTGGTGTCCTCATCTCGGGGTCATTTAGCTGAAATGCAGCAAACTAGTACGAGTTCATACGAGTGGAAGCAACTCGAAGTAGTACATACATCGTAGACGATATCATAATACGGCTAATATTATTAGTCGTCTGCGACTCGACCAGCGCTAGTTCCGCTACACGATACGTATTAGCCTCCATTTCAACGACCAGATTCCATTCTTCAGCGGAAATACACGTGAAAACAGCTGTATCCTTCTTAGCCTCATTGCTGCTCTGGAAATACCATTTGCACGCAGTGTAGTTGATGACGGACCGCCGAAAGTGTTTCACTACAGACGCGACACGGACGCTAACGTCAATGAGACCGCTCAATTGAGGCAGACCGTGTAGTTGCTGGACCTCTTTTAGCGCATGCCCATGTTGAACTGCTGTAGCGCTGACAAAGTATTGGTTCAGAGCTCGTAGCTTCCGGATCACTCTAGAACCGTCGGGGAATTCACCACCCTCTATCACTACAACCCTTTTTTTCAGTTGAGCCTTGGTGTTTAGGCATTCGTAAATTTAAGTTTGATTGTTTTCTTTAAGCCCAACCCTGTAACCAATGCACATATTCAGGCAGTGCATGGCGCAGTCCGTCTGTAGCGTTGTATCAAACTCCCGCGACACCTTCCGTGCGGCAGGAGTCGTGTCCGACATTGAGAACTTTACGGTAGTCTCCACTTCCAATCGTTGTCATGAGCTCACCGACATCGACCGAATAGTGTCCGTCGTTTTTCGTCACGGCCAACAATGCCAAGTATCTGAATCTCCAGTTGTGATCTATGAAAGCAATGGATGTTCCGACAATGCAATTGTTGGAAGTGTCCGTCCAGAGGTCGTGCAGCAAATTCAAAAACTGTACGCCAATCAACAGACCAAACTCTGCCTGCACAACTCGGTAGTATTCCTTAGGAAGTTGTCGTAAACCACGTCGAGAATGTCATTGTGAGTCTTCGATGAAGGTGCGATGATACTGAAATCCCCCACTAACGCACTGAACATCTCTTTAAACGCTGGTGGTTGAGACATATTGAATGATAGGCCTGACCAACAATCAACAATTGTTAGATATTTGAAAATACACAACATGCACATGATACACCCACCATCCAGAATCAACAACCGTGAAATTTGGCCGGCCTTGGTCGGAGAAAAAAAAACGTCTTCTGACGCTTCGGGTGAAACTCAGTAGTATTGTCCGGCACGGCCAGCTTTGATTCAATGCCTACCGCCAGGAACTTGTGCGCCCGCTTCACCCGAATTTGCCGCTCTTTAGTAGCAAGCTCGTGCTCTGGGTGACCGATCACGTGACTTTTGCGTGAACAGATACAGAGGGACTTTTCCCACGATTTTGTCGACGCACAGAGAGTGCCTATATGTCTGTACGCTTTGCCTCGGAAAGTCACGGGATCCTTCAACAGGTGAATCACATTCCATACAGGATCGCGAGCTCGGGGGCCTGTAATGGCCGATATCATCCGGAATACCCACAACTACTTGGCGACTCGGAATCACTGCATTAGAACATTGTGATTCCACGAAGTCCGCCGCATCACCTTCGGTGACCTGACTTGACACGGATATGCCTTGACTGCTCACTGGAGAGTGTTGGCCTGCTGATGCAGTGTCCCTCTTGTATGTGCGAACATACGCTGGACAGCAGAACCTGTAGATTCAGTAGCTTCAATTAGTTGTTAGCAGAACAGAAGGTCTAGTGTTGGGGGCCGTACCGTTTTGAAAGCTCAGAACCGCCGCATAGCTCGTTACGGCAAATATGATGTACGAGCCGACTACACACGCAGCAAGGGGCACTCCAACCAGACTACAACCGGCCACAGAGCACCTCATTGGAGCTGCGTGTACTCTTTAGTCAGCAAATTGCGTAATGAGCGCGAAAAGAGGGCTGGACGGCCCAGCCGCCACTCGTTTAGCACCCAGTGTGCGCGTGTCCTTTAAAGATACGACGTTGAACTTGGTATTGGAAATTAGTAGTTATTTTAGGACTATTGTCCATGGTTTCATCATACAAAATTGCATTAGTGCTATCAATTAAACTTGGAGTTTGTAATCATTACAGTTTGTAATATTACTATCATATTAGCAATATACAGTAATGTTTTCACATCTACTACCAATCCCTGCTCGTAGTTTAAGACGGTACAAAATTTGCTCTGTATTGAGGTTTCATGTTTTGTCACATTAAACATCGTAATTATTCAAAGGAAAGTCCTGATTCCGTCAATCCAATTCGTCGCAAAATGCACTCTCCCAAAACCAACGCAAACGTGAATTTTGCTTGTGACACAAACAGCGAACAAATACTGTAGCAAATCGATCGTAGTTTGCGGAGACGACCAACCTCATCGCATTTTGCCCGTGCCAAAACTACGGCACAGTTCCCGTCAACCAGTCAAATGAGCGGGACTATCGAAAGAGTGCTCACTTCACGTTCTCGCTTTTCTTGCTCTCTCCATGGCCCGTCGCGCTTCCACAGGGAGGGGTAGAGGCTTCACAATGTCTCAAGTTGATCGTATGTTCTGCGTGATGGCTAATGCTGCTGTCTAATGTCTAATAGCTTCTTGCGCTTATGGGTTCTAGGTCTTTTGACGTTTGTAGAGGAATTTCAACCGCTCAGATCGGCTCAATGGGACGATGTTCAGTACTCCTACAACCGGAACCTGCCTGCTCAGTGGCCGCAGCGAGACACAGAGTCATTGCGCCACAAGTTCTACGCGCTGAAGAACGCAAGGAAGCCAACAGGTGCGCTGAGTTATGTGATTTCTGTAGTATTCGTGAGCGTTAACTATGTACGGATATTTGGGAGCCCCATCGTGTCCTGCAGAAGTTCAACGTGTGAAAGAGTCTTTAGATAGCAAGTGCAGCGTCGTACAGCTCGATGATGATGTACAAGAAGCTACGCTAGCCTCGTCCGACGGTGGTGCTGTTGCTTCGACTGCTTCACCCACCATCACCGAAAGGATTACCTCAACTGATCTATTGACGACAGACCCTGGTGGCGCCGAGGCCACTCTGAACGATACCTGGGAATCGGATAATACAACCGTTGAAGCGGCTGATGTTAGCACAAACGTCTCGCTCCAGACCGTCATCGCAGCGGAGAACGTGCATGCTGCTTGTGCTAATGCGAAGGACCTGGACACCAAAGCTTCCGCAGGTAATACGAGGAGGCATGCTCAGAATATTCGTAGCCTAATATGCACTAACTGACAAGCATTTGAAACAAGCAGTCAAAAAGCATCGCCGCGGACCGGAAAAACGCCTGAAGAGCTGGCCTCGCTCAGCAAGCAACTAAAGCGCAAACGGGCCGAGCACACCACGGCCAAAACGCGGATGAAAATCGATAGTGTGTTGTATGAGATGGCACGACCGAGTACTGAGCTCCCGCAACTGCTCCTGGTGATGGAAGAGCGATCTCACGAGTGTGAGGTGCAGCACCGCCAGGAAAAAGAAGCACGTTAACTTCGCGAGAACGAGCGTGCTGAGCGTGAGGCGCAACGCCACGAGATGCTGATAACGATGCTTGCCGCAGCGTTGTCAAAGAAGGAGATAACAGGGAGACGAGGCGAATAGAGAAACAAAATGTGAATCGAGATGAACAGCTTATTTGAAGGCCGATCGAATCTGACTTATGCCTGAACGACGAACACGGAAGTTGAAGAGCCTGTAGATATTGGCAAGGGGCATCTGTTGTTTGTCTGCATTGGCAGGAGAAGCTGACGGTAGCACTTCGGCGCTGACCCCATTCCCTACTCAGCTGTTTGACATAGCGGCGTGATAGGGTTGTGTATAGCTATTAAAGCTAGTTGACAGTCAGGTAATGCGCGCTCCAAATCCCCATCTTTGAGTGGGGTGCTAATATTGCCGATGGCGTCACTGGTAACAGGAAAAGTTGAGTCGGCGGCAACATCAGTTCCAGGCACGGTGAAAACAGGATTCTTCAGCATGTCTTGAAGTTGACGGCTGGTCTCGCCATCCTTCCATGATCCAGGACAGTTGTGCCGTCCCCACACCAAAGTACCGTCGACTCCGTAGCACAGTGTGCAAGTCACTAAGGTGCTATGAAGCCATCATATAACAGCGTCACACCATTAATGAAACAATGTGCTCACCTTGACGTACGAATGTACACGTACAGTTGTAACGCGCGTTTTGTAGATCAGATCTAGTCGGCTCTTGGACACGATAGTTCTTGCCGTCTATGAACCCCCAGACTCCTTCGACAAGTGGCTCACGAGTTTGCGTTCGGTGGGCCCATTTGAGTTATTTTTGCTTAGACGGAAAACAGATGCGCGCATCTGGTGGTTGCTGGAAGCATGCGCCAAGCGCAGACTCAGCGTTACCTAGGACACGTGGCAACGTACTTGGAGGGACCCTAAAAAGTTCGCACAAAGTTTTGTTCTCTACGACCGCTGTGTAAAAATTCAACAGACAAGCTAACACAGCATGCTTAAAGATGAACTTCGAGGGGCGACCAGGCTTACCGACTCCACTCTTAACGACGTAGTGCGCGCTAAATGCCTAAAGTAAACAATCAAATGACATAGCGTCAATCGAAACTACCGATATAAAGCTACCGCGATCTCGACTACCATACAGGGTGTGCCATGAGCATTTTGAAGGATCGATCAATGCATCAACTGTTAGAACATTGCGATCAAAAGAAAATATACAACGCAGCCGTAGGAGAAGCAACACTCGTTTCTTAGTGCGAGCTTTCTGATGCTCAGTCACCAGTACAAGCTGTCGGGTGGTGGCCCCCGCCATCAAACTGAAATCACACTCGCACCGTCCACCAAAATTTCACTGGACAGAGAACGAGTGTACAGAGAGTAGCGGCAATAAGAAAGAGTTAACAATTAATAATCTTGAGAAGGCATATTTATGCACTTATACAGGACCTTAATATAAGTACTGAGCCAGTCAAAACGACGCGAGCTGCACTCTGCACGCTGACCACCACTTAGAATTTGAATGCGCGCCATTATCCCAGATCGCAACACTATAATAGAACCCCACCAACTTTGTTTCCCAACCAAGGACCCAACTTATCGATGCCTCACTGCGACGCCCAAGCCCGTCCGACTGACATAGCTACAGCAGGTCCAGATCTGCAGCCAACACATCAAGCACCCCTGCTGAAATCACGAGAACTCGGTGCTTGGGCACAGACCGGGTGTGGGCTCGCAAACGCTCCCTCTATTCCTGCTGTGCCAGAAATTCTCAAGCGCGAGGCCGAGCTGCGCACCTCCAGATTTCCTGGGCAGAAAGAAGTCCCATCCCCGCGAAAGAGTACTGGTCGAGGTGGTGCTGCACTACAAGATCAGAAAGGTTGCGCTGTCTGGAGCGGTGCTGCGATGGAGATCTATCTAAATGTACTGAGCTCCGTACTTAATACGACCAAATAATATATCTAATTCAATACCTTTCTTCCTCTCCCAGATTTGATTTGCCTTTTGTATGGTATACACCTCCAATAGTTTGCTCATTGAACCCTTTCTTATTGCCGCTACTCTCTATAGCCATAACGTTAAATGTGCTGGTTTTGATCGAAATTGTGAACCAGCACGAACTTGAAGTACAAATTTGGACACAAAGATATGACGGACAGAAAACTATGACAGTCGAGGTTATTTGACTGCTCGTCAATCAACCCTACACAAAATTTATAACCAATAGCAGAGCAGCATG
>LGTU01000221.1:0-45843 GCA_001314425.1 Phytophthora pluvialis
CGGTCTCCGAACGGTCTTTCTGTGGCGGGACAAGCCCCACTATTTTTGACAACCCCAATGTGGGGTTCTGCGAATAGCGTAAGCATCAAGCGAGTCCGGTGGTGGTCATTCCTGAATTCACCGAGCACGGCACAGGTTAGTCCCCCTCCCTCCTCATGAAGCTCCACCTTGCTGTTTGCCTGCTCGCTGCACTCATTTGCAGTCCGTCCGGTGCCTCGTCCGTGGCTGAGGTGGAGCTGGACGTCCAGGCTCAGTGCGTGGCTAACGGAGACGCTGCCTGTGTATCCCCTCAGAACCCAACAGCCCCCGCCCCCTCAAGCTTCTCCCCCGTCTCCGACATGTTCAACACTCGCCGCATCGCCTCCAAGTTCATCGCTCGGGAACAGGGCGAGGGAGTCGGCGCCACGGTGCGACGCTCGCTGGGCTCCCAGGAGCTCCGCAATCTGGACCCGTTCCTCATGCTGGACGAGTTCAATGTGGGCCTGCCCGGAGGCTTCCCCGACCACCCGCACAGAGGCTTCGAGACGGTCACGTACATGTTGCCGACGTCCAAGGGCCACATGCGCCACGAGGATTTCCTGGGCAACAAGGGCGAGCTGCGACCGGGAGATCTGCAGTGGATGACGCCTGGCAAGGGAATCTTGCACGCCGAGATGCCGGCGGACGAGGAGAAAGCGCACGGTTTGCAGCTGTGGATCAACCTGCCTAAGGCCAAGAAGATCATGGAGCCGAGGTACCAGGAGATTGGCCGGGATACGGTACCCCATGTGTGGGATGACGCCAAGAAGGTGGAGGCGATCGTGTTCGCTGGCGAGGTGTTTAGCCAGAAGGGCCCGATTGAGACGGAAGCGCCTGTGACGTACATCCACTTCCTGATGAAGCAAGGCGCTGAGCTGGACTACAAGATCCCGACAGGTCACAATGCGTTCGTGTACACGCTCAGGGGATCAGGTAAATGTGCGGACGAAGACGTCAAGGCGCACCACGCTATCGTCATGGAGCAAGAAGGTGACGGTGTGCACATAACGACGGAGGATGAGGACGGCCTCGAGTTTATTGTGATCAGTGGCCAGCCTTTGAATGAGCCGGTGGTGCAGTACGGCCCCTTCGTCATGACTTCGGAGGCCGAGATCCACCAGACCATTCGCGACTACCAAAGCGGATCGAATGGCTTCGAGAACGCACCCAAGTGGACGTCAGAAATTGGAAACCGTCGTTAAGCTCCACGAAGAAGCCTTGCAGATAAAGGAGGGAATGAAGCACAAGTTGTATACTGCACGCATTATAGCCCAGAAGCAATGGAAAATTGGCAATCCTTTGAAGAAAGACGGAAGCTATTTAAGTTTAGTTTCGACTTTCGTTAATCCTTGCCCTTCAGGTAGTGAATGGGTTCAGCAACATCAGCAGATTCAGTTAGCCGGCATGATTACAACGGGAAACTGGCTGCAGCTTTCTCTCGGCGCTTGGGATGGGAGGCGGTGCCTCGCCGTAAGTTGCAGACATCGGCCCTCGAATGCGTTCATTGGGTATGTCGAATCACAGACTAGCGCAAAAGTGGCGGCAACGACGAGAGGAACGAGCTTAAACATATCTGGAGGCTTGTTTTCTTGTGTCGGGTGTGGCAGATGTCGTTGTGAAGAGCCGAAGACGAATGAAGTAAGGGGCAAGGCAAAACAACGCGCGACCACTCCAGTCCTAGTGGACTTGGGTCATCGAGACAATGCCATATTGTTAACAACTCACTCACAACACCAAGCTTGGACAGTATTGTTTACATTTGACAGGACAGCCAGAGCTGCAAGAAAAAAATCCGGCTAGGAACCAACAATGCATGATGCTGGTTCATTAAGAAGATGCGTTGTTTACTCAGCACACATCACACGTAGAGTAGTCGACTTACGTGGCGTTGAAGCTATGTTGGATCCTGTGTTTGAGATTGATGTTATTGATATGACCAGCGCTCAGCGCCTTCCAGGTCAATCGTGTCCAGGAGCGTCCTCCCAGGATTGCCCCAGAGAGACGGATGGTAAAGGCAACTACAACATGTAACGACCACGTGCACAATTGATAGACAGAGCTCCTAATGCAGCCAGGTCAGGCACGGACAGCCAGACCTGGAGAACATGCACTCCCACTGTCACCAGCACTGGGGGCGTACGACACAGCTGGGTCTTCTGTGATGACAGGTCGTTCACCAGGTCAGTTGATCTGGGGTGCCTTGAAGTACTGCTAGTGGTGCAACCAACTACAACTATAGATGCGTCATTTGAAGTGCGGCAATGACCAGCACTCCTAAAAATTGCCAACATGTGCAATGGATCGTCCCAGATTGGGTAGTCAAACGTCACCATTCGGAACCCCCC
Source organism: Phytophthora pluvialis (assembly GCA_001314425.1). Lineage (NCBI taxonomy): Eukaryota > Oomycota > Peronosporomycetes > Peronosporales > Peronosporaceae > Phytophthora > Phytophthora pluvialis. Next base: position 2,364 of record LGTU01000221.1, read on the forward strand.
TTGAGAGCAATGGGCTGGGACTACGAGTCGTCTTCGAGCTCATCCTGCTCGGAAAGCAGCACAGACATGGCGTACGGGGACTCGAGCATGTGTAGCGAGAACGAAGAGATGGAGGGAGTTGACGAGGAGGAGGAGGAAGATCTGGATTGGTACTACGCCGTAGTGATCGGTCGATGTCGAGGGATCTTCACGAGCTGGAAGGACGCACTGAAGCACACGCGAAGATACTCGTGCGCGACGTTCAAGAAGTTCCCAACATTCGAGGAAGCTCGCGAGTTCCTCAACCAGTACGGACTGCAAGTTGATCACGAGTACCAGCACTTTGACGGATCCCGACTGTGGTTTGCCTACGCCATGAACAGTGGGCGTGGGGATTTCCCAGACCCTCTCCACCCCAGCTCCATTGTGGCTTTTTGTGGAGGAAGTGCACTCCGCAATGGCGACCCGGACTGTGACGCAGCGTACGCTTGCGTTTTCCCACACGATCGAGCTTGGGACGTCGTTGGGTCCGTCGAGGGACCCTGGCCGACCAGCAATCGGGCAGAGTACATGGCGGCGTTAGCAGCACTGGAACGCGCCAATGTTGAAGACCGGGACAAAACCAAAGTGCTGTTCATCTACTCTGATTGCAAACTACTGATCGAGTCCATGAGTAAATGGATCTACCGCTGGCGTAACAACGGATGGCGAACTGTGGACGGGAGGGCCATCCAAAATCAAGATATTCTGGAGAAGTTGATGGCCGCGCAAGGGAATCGACGAGTGCAGTGGCGAAAAGTTCGAGCGAACTCGGGCAAGCGGTATTGGGAGTCGTTCTGGAATGACATAGCGAGACTCGAGGCACGTGGAGTGACTCGCGGCAATCTGGACGACTAACATGCCAGAGACTGAAGAAGTGGATTTTTCAATCCAACCTGCACGTACTTTGCATCCGTCGAGTAGTTCATGGAGTTGAAGGATGTGGTTGTAAGGGGGTAGGACGATTTCTTCCTCGACTCTTTCGCCCACCCTTCCGATATTACGTATGAAGCTTAATCCATTCGAATTGAAAGGAAAAATCATCAAAACCTGCCGAAAATATGAAAGAGGCATATGAGTTCGACGTCTAAAGTGATGAGAAATACAAGTAAACAACGCTTGTGCTTACCGAAGTATACAACGCGATATGTCAAAGTTATGAGTACCCACATCACTAGGGTCGACTGCACGAACACCATTTGGGTCTCCAACACAAACGCCAGCTGATACAGTGCATTGATCCCGCAATTTCTTTTCGTGATCACAGCTTGAGTTCCAATAATGCGTACAAGAATATTTTCGAGGCCATTCCGTTCACATTATCAACCGTAACGCCGACCATCTCGATATGATGCCTGGCGCTGGGCTGATGTACCATCGTCAGGATGAAGGCTCCATACAATACAGGTATGATTATCTCCACGTATCCAGACATTCCGAGGTGAACAAAGCTTCCAAAGCTTTTGCTAAGGACACCTGAACGTCTGCTGCGGACGGGCGGCGCCCCATACCTTTTGAAGCGACTCGACCTAGTATATTTCCTTCTAGCGGACTGCTTAGTATATTGTTTGATGTTGGCTGGGGTACGATTTTGAGGCTCCTTCCGGAAAACCATGCCATCTTGGTTTCAGCATGTGCTGTACACGGCACTATTGGTCCAGGTCGTGTCGAAAGATAAGCGAAACTTGAAGCACTTGGCAAGGGTTGACGCAATTTAGGCAAAGTTCCAGCCTGTTGAGCAGTTTCTAGTTTGGTTAGCAGACTACTGCCCTCGGGTGAATTTGGTGATGAATGCAAGAGCGCACGGAAACGCCTTGTCGCACTTGCTTCTGTAGCGTACGAGGAGAAGAACACAGTGCTCGAATCGCACCGAGCACGCTGGCATTTGTGGTGCTATCGAGGGAGCCAGGTCACAAATACGAGTCAATAGGGTGGAGTTCCTCCAACTCGACAGCGCATTGCATGGTGTCGACCACCAGTACGACCACGAGTGTTGTCAGTGACACGGTTTGCATGAACGTAACCAGATATAGCGCGTCGAAGAAATCGACCGTGAACACGACTTGAACTGGGATCATGTCTTCTTTGTGAGCAATGACTGCGACGAAAACCTTCTTGATCACAAGCTTGAAGACCGGAAGCACCAGCAACAACGGAATTTCGTAGTTGGTGTGGTTTGCCTTGCTGAAAAGCACTTGGTACACTGGATACGCAACGTACAGGAAAGCCTGCAACAGACTCATTTTACTTATCATGCGAAGCTGCTGTCGCTGCGAGGACAAATAAATGCCAGAAGGCGTGCACGCCCACTTCAACGCGTACGAACATGAGAATCACACACGCCGTCATCACGACGCCAAGGCTGAACATGTAGAACGGAATAGGAAAGACCCACATCTCTCGGCGGTCGCGATTCCAACACCAACGTAGCCTGCCGCGATAAGAATGCAGTACATGGAGATCTGTCGGGGTGAGAACGGAGGCAGATCCAGGCAAAACCCGAGCTGGAGAGCGCCCGCACACCCGGTTGAGACGCTGGCAAAGCCAACGCGAACCCAAAACCCATAGTTGGCCATCCACCCTGCTGCAGGGTCTTGGGGCGGCACGCTTTCTTGGAGAAACACCGTTCCGACGACGAAAAACGGTGTACCGATCGTGACAAACATCACACGAACCAAGGAATTTTGTCGAGTATATTCCCTCAACACCAGCATCCGTTCAATCGAGTATTTGCCGCCATAGTGAGCGAGCTGGATGAAAAACCACGCCTCGAGAAGCTTGGCTCACCTAGTTTTCAAAGCGTTGACGGACGGTTGTGCGTACGCTGACGCAGGAATGAAAAAAAAGCCGATCCACTTGAATGGAGGGAAACCGCGACCGCCTTGCACCTCCACCGTCGCTCGCAAGTTCCACGTCGAAAATGGTGAAACCTCCCACTCGGTTCACCGACACTTTGCATTCGTAGTTCATCCCCAACTTTAGGCTTTACATGAGCTGAACTTCAAACTTTGGTTGTCCCTCCTGGAAGGAACCCTCATTCCTGACGTCCCACTTGGTCCTTGCGCATCTCAATGTGTGTGCTTTTCATTCCTCCTTTTCTCACCGGGCCCGCAAGACCAAACCAGCAGTAAATCATGCCAAAGAAAGAGCCAAGGCGCAGCCAAACCGCCCAAGTGACCGATGGCGTCGACCAGCTTGGAGAGCAACTCGGATCATGGGTATCAAGGACGAGGCCAAGGGTATCGAGACCATTACGCCTGTCGAGCGCTTGCGAGAATTGCACCCCGATGCTTTGGTTGCGTTTTGTGCCGCGAGTGCGCCTCTGAATGGCCGGGGGGGGGGGGGTACGGCGGCGTACGCAGTCTCCTTTCCTCTGGAAAATGAACGAACTCTGGTCGTGCCAGTGACCGGTGACCCGACGAACAACCGCGCGGATTGCCTTGCGGCAAAAGCAGCAACAACTAATGCTGACGGACTCGACCGGGAAAGAAAACGAGTGCTCGTCATCTATTCTCGCTACCAGGGCCTGGTCTTTGCGATGGCAGACCACGATGGCAAGCCGAGGTGGATCAACAAGTGGCAACGGAACGGGTGGAAAAACGCGGACAAGAAGCCCGTCGTACACCAGGAGATTTACAAAGCGTTGATTGAAGCCGAACAGCATCGCTCGATTTCGTGGCAAATGGCTGACAAGGATGTGTATTGGCTGGTTCAACTGCACCAGCAAGTTCACGATGAAGCTGAGCGCGTAGCTCGCGCTGCCACCACCAATGCAGCTTAGCTTGTTTCACGAGTGAGTACGCTTTGGACCGATCTCGTGAACGGCGAAGGACACTGGACGACCAAGCATGTGCCCCATCGAGGTAGACGGAATTAATGGTGTGTACCGTAGTTCCAGTAATCAACTTTTTGGAACTACAGTACGATGCTTCTATTATCTATCACCTTCCATATGGCATATTTTCACGTCATGATGTCGCATCATAGGTTTCCATTTTCAAGCCCTCCCCCTTCAAGTCTGATAATGGGCTGGTACGAGTATGACTCGGACAACGGCTACGAGTATTTCCAGCCGCTCTGGTACTACGCGGTGGCTGTAGGACGCAGCACCGGCGTCTACACTAAACATGAGGACGCAGTGGAGCAAGTTCTCGGGTTCCCAGGCTTCCGCATGAGGAAATTCGACGACTACGACGACGCTCGCGACTATTTAGAAGAGTTTGGCATTGATTGCGACAGCGAGACGGACAGCAGCGGCGAGGAGGACGAAGAATCACAAGATGAATCAGATCAATGGTTTTATGCGGTGGCTGTGGGTCGGCGTATCTGAACTTTAAGGACGCTTGGGGCCAGATTTACGGATATCCCAGATCTAGGATGGAGCCGTTTCTCGAGTTTGATGAAGCTGAGACGTTCCTTGAGCAGAATCAGATGCTGTTTGAGGAGGAGGAAGAGAAAAATGAGGAACCCGGGATGAACGTACTTAAAGTTTGGTTTTACGCGGTGGCCGTGGGGCGGTCGACGTGTGTTTTCGTGAATTACGGAGAGGCACTGGAGCAGGTCCACGGGTATTCTGGATTCCGGATGAAGTTCCGGACTTATGACGAGGCGGACGAGTTTGTTGCCTTTAACCAAGTGTATTCCAGTGATGGAGAGGAAACAAGTGAGAGCGAAGAAGAGGAGGAGAGATGGTACTACGCCGTTGCAGTCGGCCGACGCATTGGCATCTACACCGACCACCAGGACGCGATGGACCAAGTCTATGGCTACTCGGGCTTTCGAATGAAAAAGTTCCTGGAGTATAGTGAAGCCCAAGAGTACATTGACTTTAACCAAGTGCATGTCAGTGAGGATGAAGAGTCAAGTGACGAAGAGGAATGCTGGCCACAACAGGAGGAAGAAGTTTGGTATTATGCAGTGGCGGTTGGGCGATCACCAGGCATTTACATCGACCACGAGGAAGCAATGAAGCAAGTACACGGCTACTCAGGCTTCTGCATGAAGAAGTTTCTCGACTATGATGAAGCCCAGGAGTATATTGACTTCAATCAAGTGTTTTCTAGCGATGATGAGTGGGAAAATTGCGAGAATGAGAGCCGAGATGCTGAAACATGGTACTACGCAGTGGCTGTCGGGCGCTCTACTGGCGTATACAAGGATTGGCAAAAGGCGATGGATCAAGTCCATGGCTACTCTGGTTTTCGGATGAAGAAATTCCTTGATTACGATGAAGCGTTGGACTATATTGATGGTTATCGTCCTTGTGAAGACGAATATGGCGACGAAGAGAATCCTGAGCCTTTGATAAACGATGGATGGTGACCAATATGTGTGTGAATGGGGGAGGATCAGATTCAGGACTGTTGTGTAGGAAGGTGGCGTTCAAATATGATCAAGTATTCTGGCGACACCCGGCCAGGACTGCATTAGGTCTCCATTTAAATATGTAACACGTTCAAAGTCTGCCTGAAAACCATGATGTGGTTCTCTATGACTCTTGCCGGTGGACATGGAGATTTTCCTGACCGGTAACTTTCTGTGGTAGCGCGTCACGGAATGGTCGCACAGGTGGCACCGCTGCGTTGGTTTCCTCTTTCTCTTGGCGAGGGCAATAATCAAGAGATGGGCTGATAGATAGCTAACGAATGGACTCGAGAGACCAGCTTCTGTCGAATTACGGCGACTTCAAGGGGCTGATTGAAGCTGGAAAGTATGGACCACAGAGCCGTGTACACTTCAAAAACAAGACCACAGACTGCACCTTCATCAGCAAATTCTCAAAGAAGCAGAACGTGTGGCTCGTCGATTTCTCTCAGAGCAACGAGTGGGTGACAGTTATGGACTAGGTCCCTGGTTGAGTGATATTTTTTACAACGGCATTGGCGATCCCCCAAGGCACTTTGCTCTGTCATTCTCAAAGTTTCGTCGCTGGTCCCCTAAGGTGCACAATGTTTGGAGGAGATAAGTTCGCGACAGCCATAGAGCTCGAAGACGAAGTAACACAGTTGGCGCAGGTTCTGGATTTCGATGAAGTGTCGGACTCGGATATCGACAGAGGTCTGGTGCTGATCGAGAAAGTGCACACTTACCTCGAGCGCCTCAATTCCAATCGAAGCCGCCACTCCATTGTCGTTCTTGGAACTACTGGGGTAGGCAAGAGTACTGTGGTGTCGCTGCTGTTCGGAGACGGAAAGGTAGTTGTGCATCACGAAAACGAATTTTCCCGCGTGCTGGAGGCCGAGAATCCAATTCCTGGCGTTGATATTCAGAGCGGGGCTTCGTCAAAGACACTCATCCCGGGCGTTCTCAGGACGACTATGAATGATACTCCAGTGGTGGTTTTTGATATGTCTGGAAGCCAAGATACCCGTGGGCCGTTTGCGGAGCTGGTCGTACACTCCATTTTGAAGTGGAGCTTAGCAAAGCACGAGCACATGCGTTTCCTTCTCGTCGCTACACCTCCCCAGGATCGCCCCCAATACGCCGCGTTAGCTGACATGATCAACAGATTTTCTGGTAGTGGCTCGAACGCTGTGCTGGTATACACCAAATGCGATCGCGAGTTTGATCCAAAAAGTACCCGAGTACTGGAAGGAATTTATCGTGATAGGTGCGGGATTCCTGCTTTTGCACTTCCCAAGCCAGCGAAGTCGGACGGGGAAGGTGCTGATTATTCAGCAGAATGCAAGGACACCCTGCGTGATATCCGGAATGAAGTTGTACTTGCTGAGACGCCAGCGGACGTGACGGTAGGATCCATCCCAGAATCTGCGCAACTCTTACTGCACCAATTCTGCAATCGGAGCATCACGAAAGCTCGCGAGGTGCTCTCTAAAGAATTTCTTCGGGTGTACAGTTATGATAATTACCGCCGCTCGATGGAAGAGATCGCTGTCGTTCTGGAAGCTTTGGCTAGCCAGCAACCGATCGACTTTGAGAGTTTAATCCAACTTCTCCAGCGAATGTTTCCACGCGTGTGCCGCATTCGTCACCTCAGCTCCGTCTTAAAGGCAATTGAACGACTCAAGCATGGGTCGGAGGTCCGTTCATCCTCTGTAAAGAGGAATTGCTGAATGAAACATGTCGAGGCGCATTAAAAGCTACTGAGAAGAAGTTGATCGCGCTCCAGGAAAGTGTCTACACCTATCGACAAGTGCACAAGAAGAAAGCTACACACACGCTGGTGATGAGTGCTTGGCACTTATGCCTGTCAACGGAGGATGCCGCGGATATCAAGGACTTTGTCGATATGGTGCACACCACCACGAGCAATGAACTCCCGACTGTTGTGTTGATAGGGTTTCCCAAGGTCACGCTCAACGTTCCACTACGAGTTTGGGCCAACGTGATCATTGTGAGCCCTCTAGTTCGGATGTGTATGATGGACTTGTCTGCTGAAGGAGAGGCACCAGCTCCTGTTCCCTCGCGTGCGGCACCCGGAGAAGATGGCGTTCATGGTGCTCCTGGCCGATACGGAGGAAACTTTGTTCTGAGATGCAGGCCTTGAAAATGGTTGTGAAATCGTTAAACTGCTGAAGTCAACTGGTCAACAGGGAGGTGTGGGGCAAAACGGAGGACGCGGACTCGATGGAGAGGACTCCAACTATGAAACATCGGAGTTCAAAGCGTCTGCTGTGCAGTTGATCAAGCAGCTAACAACACTGCAGAAATGGAAGTGTGCGTTCAAATCGCTGCCAAGTGGATTCAAGCTCGAAAACAGTTCAGCAGTGGAGGTGCTGCCAGCTAATCGCGATATCAAACGAGCAGTAGTAAGGTCTGCGGTGGTTACGGCAGCTATGGGCGTCAGCGCTGTCGTTCCTGAAATGGGGCTAGCTGTTGGAGCGGTTGCGATGGCAATTGGTGGCGCAATGATTGGAAAGAGCTTTGAGAGAATCACCAAGACTGAACTTGAGCTTTCCCGCGCGAGGGTTTAGGGATCGAAGGGGTTACCGCCAGGTCGTAGAGGAAATGGTGGCTGCCCGGGTCTTGGAGGAACATTGTATGTGCTTGAAGCTGGCCAAGAACGGATGAACTCGCATAGCTCGAGGGGAAAGTATGGCAAACCAGGTACACCGGGAAGATCTTCGTATGATGGCAACGCGAGCATTTCTGTGAAAGGACAGATTTCTCAAGACTACGACTCCTGTGGGCAGCGCCTCAGTCCGCCGACAATCACAGCAACCGCGGAATTTGCTCAAGCACCTCGCCAATTGATCCAGAACGAGTTCACCGCTGGGGAACCTGCGCCTGCAATGCCGAATCCACTGAAGCCTATCGATACCACTAAAACGCACTTCGTTGCCGCCTTTGGCCAACTTGCGGAGACTTTCCCACACTGCAATTTCGTCGGCATGGAGTGGTCATAAACTCAGGTTTGGATGGTATATCTGCTGCTTGAATAGTGCCTAGCACAGCTATATAAGTCGTATGAGAATTGATGCATTAGTTCCGTTGGAATTCTTTGTCTTATCCGGAAGCGAAAAATAGTTTTGACTTGCTTCCAACTCATGTACTTGGATTTTTTTATTGAAGAATTCGAGACAAAGATGGAGACAGTGGCGTTGGAGTGGGTGAGCTCGTTGGAGGTGGAGCCTCGAGACGTGGTGCAGTTTGTGCAGCAGCTCAGCAATGTTCCAGCGGATGCAGTGTGCGAGGTCGGGGATATTTTCTCTCGTCGATGTCGTGTTACTACTGGCAAATGCTTGGGGAACCAGAGCGAGCGAAGGGTTCGGAATGAAGTCCACTTGAGCTGTGAATCGAGGGTAGCAGACTTTCTGTGCAAGAAATTCGGGTAGGAGTGCGGTTGTGTTGATAATGTACTTCACCGAGTTCACTAACTATTTAACCAGAAAGCAGACACGACACGTCACCGGTGGGGAAGTGATTCAAGTGAGATGCAAGCGTGTTTACCCAGGTGCCACAGCACTAGGGAAAATGACTGTAAAACGAGACATTAAGACCGCCTCAGAAGGTGTAGAGGAAGCGGATGAACCGACATGCAAATTGAATGAACAAACGGTAACAAGCAACTTAATCAGAAAGTCAGAACGATTCTCACTAACGCTGTACGTGTTGGTTTGTCTGAGCAGACTGCCCCTGTCCTCCCAATCGACAAGGTGATTGCGTTAATTGACCTCCTGGGCGACCAAGTGGTGGATGCGCAAGAGACATACGAGTTATTTACCGATAGAGACGCTCGTGGACCTCAACGAATGACCATGTTAGGTCTCACTAAGGCCCTCGAGAAGTTATGGTACGTGCAGAACAATCTCCTGGATGGTGGGTACACTACTAATGTTGTCTCTACTGTTGCAGCAAAAATGAGTGGACAGCGAAATCTTCCAAAGCACGTGCTAAGGGCGACTTTACTGTTGAAGCAGGTACCGGAATTACTGTCGAAAGTCTCCGGAACTTACTATCAAAACTCATCGCGATCAACAACGTGGCTGTGAGGCGTGTACCTTCAGCTACGACAGTACCTTTCCTCTCGTATACCGACTTCTTAGCCTGCTACGTAGCTTTTCTAGCTCGTCTCCACTCTTCAACATAAGGTCCATCACTTCACGCAGAAAAACAAAAATGCCGTTGACCTCACTCTCGTCTAATTTAAGCGTGCATGTTGTTGAGTTTGTTCGACCAATTTAGCGTTCCTCCAACGAAACACACTACCGCAGCGCAACGTACTTTCACCCACAATCCAAGTCCCTCCCTCCTCTTTCACTTCACTCGAACAAAGAATCCCTAAAATCGATCATGAGTCTTCTCTCTTCGACGGTGAAAATGGTTACTTCCTGCGAGGGTTCCTCCAGTGTAGCCAAGATCAAACGAAAAAGTCGACGCCGTCGCGCCATGTCACCAGGAGCAAGTTCTCCTGAAGATCCTGAACGCCCTCGGGAGAGGACGCACCATAGTCGACGAGCTCATCGTGACGTACCGGCCGTCGTGAGTTCCAATGGTGAAGGTGGAAGTAGTCGACGAACCCCCACTCATCGTCACCACTCAACATTCAGTAGTGCTGCTCCGTCACTGGTGACGTCGTCATCCAAACGCCGACCAGAGCAGCCTGCAGTCTCGCTCGAGACGACGATGGCAGCACGACGAACGCTGACCTCGTCAGCTTCATCAATCCGTCCATCGAATCGTAAACGTCTCGAAGAAATTTATCTTGGTGAAGCTTCTTCTCGTCGACACACTAGCGGGAACAACAACGGGCCTGAATATGACGGCGATGAGCATCAGTCAGCCTCGTTTGGCAAGACGCGAGCTGCTGGAGATGAAGAAGACTGGCTCACAGGTTCAAGCAAAGGTAACAACCATGCTGCTGCCAGAGTTGCGCTGCCTTCTAGAGCCAGCAAGTACAGGAACTTGTCCGCTGGCGTGAACAAGGAGCCACGCGCTCGACCTGCAGCAGTTCCAGCGACAGAAGAGCTCTCAGATCGTCCTCCGTCGCGTCAGAGGCATGCGTTTCCCACGCACCTCATTGACGCCAACGCTTTCGATGCCCCTGAGACGACCGGAAGACGCGGAGGCAGCTCCAGTTCAAGTTCAAGTACTTCTAGCGCTCGAAGCAGTGGGCGCCCAACGGATCCCTCTTCTCCGTCTGAAGGCGTCACCACCGATCGGCCACCGTCGAGGTACATGGTGAAGGCGAAGCGTAACAGTAAACAAGGGCATTCCCAGGACCCCAACGCACCTTCACGCCGTGGAGTTGTCGACAAGAACATCGTATTCTCGTGTAACCAAACTCACCACGACCCCAAGACCGACGGCTTCGCAGACGTTGACGAAAGTGTGCCACCGCCATTCAGGATTAAAGTTACGACGGATACCAGCGAGGCGACCTTGAATTCATCTGCTGACTCGCGCTCCACTCCGTCTTCTTCCGGGTCAAATGCGTCCAAGAATTCACGCAGTACGCGACGCTGGCCATTTACTAACCAGGAACAGCTCCTGCGTGTGGCCATGAGAGGGTCTGACGGCAGTCGTGGGAGTGACCACGCGCTGTCAGCCGACCTTGACGCTGTGCAAAGCCAACTTCAATGGTTCGGCAAGGATGACCAGATCAACAACGCTCACCTCTTCGAGACGGTCATTTCCATGCCAAGTCCTCGACCGGCGATCGAGATTGACGTAGATGTCGCGATCGAAGACGACCTTGAGGACAGCGATGGGCCTCAATACAGCAGCCAAAAGGTGGATAATAAACAACAACAGCAGCCGCAACAGGAGCCACAACATCCCGTCGACAACCATTTTCCTTCGAGACGAGCAGCTGCAGCATCGAAGATGGCTACACTTACTACAAGCACCTTACCCGCGACGGACAAGCCGGAGCTCCAATGGATCCGATCAAGCACGAATCCATTTTTCGTTGACTCTTCATCAACTGTTGACTACGACTCGATGGACCCGGAGACAGCTATCGAGCAGACTCCGCTGTACCCATCTGATGACCTCATGACTTTAGCAGCTACAGAGATGACCGACCTTCATTTGGATGACTACACGGCGTTAGGTGACGCCTCCATGCCGGCTCCTCCTCCTTCTACTTCCGGAGGATGGGGCGGTTCAAGACTCTTACCAGTTTCTCGCTCTCCTCCACTTGGTACTTCTCTCGGGAAAGATTTCCTAAGTCTCTTTGCTCAGCATTAAATTTGAATCCACATTTACCTGTGTGTGTCTTTGAGTTACGGTCTTCTCACGTGGGAACGCCTTGCTTCGACAGCTTGGAGGTACGTTAGCGTGCTCATGACCGTCGCTCCAAAGACCGACACGAACAAGAGGCACCCGACGCAACAGCACAGGATCGATACACGGATGCACATCTGAGGACCAACCAGCACCTTGAACATGGCAATCGGGTTAGCTCTCAACCGCATGCGTCCGACCGCTGGAGGCAGATACGGGTTGACATTGGGGGCGTTTTGACCTTTACCAACTGGAGACGCTAGCGCTTCCTCCTCGGGTACAATTTGCACCGAAATTCCGATCCGACCCATTTCAATGGACACGGCGGCTTCGCGATCGGTGAAGTAGATCGGAATCCACTCAGCATCATCCGGCAGTCTGCCAAGCCCCATGAAGTCGAGCAAACCATTGATCGCAGCTTCAGCATCGGCCTCGTCTTTCAGCCTTTTAGCAAGTTTACGGTCAGCTAGAGACGGCGTTTGACTCGGTCCGTCAAGCTGTTCTCGTTTCTTGAGGGTCGATTTCTTGGTACCTAGTAACGCGTTGTCTTCACGCGGAGCGAGTTTCACCGCGGTGACCTTCTCGTCTTCACTTGATTCGTCGTCGTCTTCTTTGTCCGACGGCTCACCATCAGGTAGAATCGACTGTCGCGCTAGCCGCTTCAGCTCGAGAAAAGGTGCCACGGAGCGGTTGGTCTCGTACGAACGCCGCAGCCACTTGTACAGATCCAGCTGAGCCTCTCCTAGCACGTCGTTCCATTTCATCACGTCCTTGTCCCAGAGCTGGATGTGAAGACGTGCAAGTTCAGGAGACCGAGGCGGGAACTCGGTTTTCATGACCAAGCGCCAGTTCCAGCACGGCTTTCCGTTGGCACAGCGCCAATGCGTATCGGTGCATTCCGCTCGACTGCTGCCCGAGTCTCCTCCCCCTTCCATCCAGGCCTTGATGAAGTAGTCGTTAATCTCACTCTCGACCTGATCTTGGACATTTTCACCTCGCCAAACAACGACACGAACCTCGAAAATCTTTGGTGCAGGTGATGAAATATCCACGGGCTCAATTCGAGCGGCTTCTTGTGTTGTCAGGATATCTACCCAGAGTTGCAGGAAACCTTGCGACGTGGTGCGACTCGAAGGCACGTACAGGTGTCGATATTCAATCGGTTTGAGCTTGGAGCCTTGTTTACCGGTCGAGTTGCCTTCTCCAATATCTTGCCACTCACGATGGAACCAACGTTCTTCAAGGTCAATTGTCGTAGATCCAATGAGTTCATCGGAGACTAAACCACGATCCCACACGCCGATATCGAGTTGGGACGCGCCAGGTAGAGTCGTCTCGAGGGCGAACATGCGGAAGAACTCTGGCTGAAGCGTGTTGGCGCAAGCGTTTGGGCGATCATTAACGAGAGAACTTCCAAGATTTAGACGCAGGTACGGGTCCGAGTACCCATTGGCGTTCTTGGCCTGCAGGTTTTGTCCACGAAGCACGTAAACGCGCACGATAACGCGTTGGGGGCCATCTTGCAGTCGGCGTAGCTCCAAATACTCTTGCTTTGCTCGTTCCTCTTCTTGGGAGCGAGATTCGTTCTTCGCTCTCCGTTCAATCACCGTGATGCGTCCTTTAAAGACGCCGGCGCGAAGTTGCACCCTCACTCGATCGAAACTTAACAACGATGGCCGTGACAGTACGGGGCGTGTGAGCTGGTAGCTTTCAAGTGCCGGTCTTGAAAAATAGTTTTCCAGCTCTTCGCCGCCATACTGCGAAATCCACCAGTCTCGACCTCGGAGGTAGGGTGCTCGGTGCTGCTCTTGATCGCGACTGCTACTTTTTGGCGAGCCAAGGACGGATCCTCGACGGGTACTAGCAACCCGGTGAGACAGCAGAAGTGCAGCCTTCCCAGCGTTGTAACGTCGCTCTTCTTCACGACGGCGTTGGTCAATCAAGGCCGGGTCTGTGTCTTCCAAGGTTTTAATGCTGCTGACCCTCGCATGAGACTGCAAGACGGACGGTAAACTGAGAGCTCCGACGCCAATTCCATCATCGAACGGGTCCATTTCGGGTTGACCATCGGTAACCAGATACTCGTCTTCGTCGTCTTGATCGTCCGGAGGTTCTCCACCATCTGCAGCATCTTTCTCGTTCTTTTCTTTCGGATGAAGCGTCTTGCGTTTGGAAGGACTTCGGAACGGAGATCCAGAGCCATCCGCGATCTCCACACGATACGTCGGACTCCACGGAAGTTTGTGCGCAAGATCAACGATGCACGAAGCCAAGATCGTTTTGCGTAGTCCTCCGAGGGTTGAGTCGCACACTCGGATCTGGAGTTGTGGAGAGTAGAGCGTATCGACTGGCAGCTTCACATGAGCGACAATTCGGTCCAAGAAGTTGGCGTCTTTGCTAGTTCCCGAGGAGCTTGATCCACCCGTAGGCAGTCCAGATTGAGTACGCTTCACACTTGATCCATCTACAAAATACCCTCCCACAAGCTCAAACTCGACGTGAGGACGTCGGACACCCACAGCACTGAGCGCCTTCAAATGCCGCACACCTAGAGCGACGATGTCTAGATTCGCCTCGGCGTATTTCGGCGAGATGGGGGCTGGCTGGCGTAGAACGGCAGGTGGAGATGACCCCACGTGGTCGATGTACTGAATCGCAACCAGCAATTGACCAGCGGAACCTCCACCCGCTGCTTGTTCAGCGAGCAGCAGGCTCACAGGAGTCGAGGACCGGCTTCGAGGTCGCTTTAACGCGTACCAACGCGGCTTGGGCGACCCCGCAGTGGCAACCGACCGCACGGCTGAAGCCAACGATAGTCTCAACTCTCCAAGTATTCCAGCTACACTTCCACTTGCACTCGCATTTTGCACTTGTAACACGATGTCGGGAGTGTACACGACGTCGGTTGCTGGCAATTTCGCAAGGAACACGAGCGACTCATAGAACAGAGGCGCCGACGTGTTTGGACGCACCGTCGTCTGCTTTTGCTGCCCACAACAGCAAACATTTACCACCGGGTTGGGCACACGAGCCACATCCGCAGGGGCCTCCAGTCCTCGAGCCTGGAAAACATGTACGCGAATCTCTCGATGCACTCGCGGGGAGCGGAATGGACTGAACAACTCACTTGAGTCGCCTTCATGGACCCACGGATGGCGTGTAGCCATCTCCACTCGACCGAAGCCAAGTCGCAGCAGCAACACGCCAGGGTTCTGGGCCCGCTCCAGCGCATGTCGAGTCTGTCGACGTGCGATCTCCTCTCGTAGCACAACCCACTGGCACTTCGCAGTGAACCCGCTCGCAAACAAATCTTCAGCTCGGAAGCGCGCGAAACTTACACTCGCGAACTCCTCCGTCCGACTCGTTGCCGCGACGACGCCTCCAACTGTTCGACTGAGCGTGACGATGACGTCTGGAACCTGCGTCAAATCTGCCGGCAGTTCCAACGCTGATCGGTGCTCCACGCACTGCTCGAACGTGGCAGTTCCATCCTTTGCCACCTCTTGGCTTTCAAACGTGATCGTGTAAGGGCCTAGAGATAGAGATACTCGAACTTGTGAAGTTCCTCCCGTTAAAGCAGTAGACGAGCCTCGAGGCAGCTCGACACCGCAGTACAGCCCCCCTCGAAGTGTGTATTTTACCGTCTTGGGCGTGCTGAGCTCGAAGTGTTCACGGTCTGCAGCGGACATTGATTTTGTGTGCATCTTCTCGCCCTCTAGTAGCTTGGGAGACTCGACACGAACTATTGCAACCAGAACACGTCCGCGATATGTCGATCCGAGCTCGGCATGACGCGACACAAGCTGCTGGCGCTTTTGGTTCGTACCCCGTAAGGGAGGTCCATAGAGATTGTACCAGCGAGGTGCAGCGGCTTGGAGTCGTTGGTGCTCCTCTTCCAGTTCACGCTCCTCTCGCATTGCAGTTTCAGTTAACTCTCTTTCCACGCCAGCATCAGCTTCCTCCTCGCTGTCTTGCACCATCAAATTCACTCGTTGAGGAGCTTTTCCAGCGGTTGAATCCTCCACAACAGGAGCCACTGGCACTTGAAGGAAATCAAGTGAGGCTACACCAACCAATTCGTTCGGAGATGTGAGATCTCGGTCCCATATCGACAACCCAATGTGCCTTGAGAACGTCGGGAGGCGCACAGGCAGCCACAGTTCCTCATAAAAGTCGGGCGCGAGGTTCTCACGTCCTTTTACAGTCACAACCGAGGTTTTACAAGGCGCGTTCGCAGCAAACACAACTTGCAAGTATGCGTCGATGCCCTGAGCCCCGATCAACAACCCACCAGTGTCCATGGCAGGCAGATGCTCGGCTCGAAGAACGCTTACAACCAGAAATTGTAGCTTGAGCTCAATAGCAGGAGGAACCAGCACTAGCGGGGGCGTAGTCGGTTGGTCACTACCTTCTCGTGGGGTTTCACCTGTCGCCTCAGCAAGTTCCTGCTCGACTTCAGCCTCGCGGTCGTGGACTCGTAGTGCGTCTCCAGGCCCAAGCACGACCACGCTAACCAGTAGAAATCCCTGGATGCCTCGATCCTTGGCGTTCAAATTGTCATGGACAGCGATCCACTGTCGATACAGCTCATGATCAGGCTAGAAATACGCGTAGTTAGGCAGATTCTGATAGAATGCGAGTGAACGAGCGAGGACGACGTACTTGAGCGTATACAGAAAGGCAATCGAGCTGATAAATGCCAATGAGGTTGTCCTTCAGAACCTTTTCCTTGTCGTAGATGGCGATCTACTCGCCAACAAGCAGAAAAAATGGTTAAGCAGGTGAAAACTTCGCTACAGAAGACACAAATTGCGGATTTTACCTTTATCGACGCCTCGCGGAGCTCGTGGCGGCCAATGTTCGCGAAGTTAAAGAAGAGAATCTCGTCGAAGACGCAGCCCAACGTGTCGTATTTCGTCGATGTTTTCTTGGACACGCCCATGATTTCCACCTGGCAGTACGGATCTGACGTCCCGCTCAGCTAGAAACACAGCAAAAGCGCCAAATTCCACGTTAGGATAAGCACGTTTACAACTTACGTTGAGACTTACATTCTCCCCCTTTAGGTCCCGTGCTTCGATGACGTGCACCTGAACTTGGTAGTCGCCTTGCTTTAAAGCAGCAACTGCTGCTGCAGCCGCTCGATCTTGCTCTACACGTCGAACTAGCGCCTTGGAGCGAGCGCCCGCTTCTTCTTCGGTCTCGTCCTCTTGTCCAACAAGAAAATTCGCCATCCCATCATCTGCAGCGCTGTGTCCGAGCTCCAGTGCTGCTGGACCCGTCTCGAACAATGCTTGATCGTTGGCTTTCGTGTACACGAGCGCCGCCTTGAGCTCTAGCTGCGCGCCAGTTAACTGCCCCGCAGCTCCTTTGTCCCGTAGCTGGAACCAGCGTTGAGTGATCATTCCCGGGAGACTGGCGATGTCCGCCGACGAGACGACCAGCTGACCCAGGAAGTGCATTTTGAATGGCAGTCGGTCCCGTACGGAGACCGTGACCCCCGTCGTCCAGTCCACAGCTCGGAACACGAAGACCTCGTGCCAACGAGGCGCTCGAGTCTTGGTCATGACGCTCGTCTTGTACTCGACCCCCACGGAAGATAATTTCACGTAGCAACTGAGTGTGTCTCGGAGTGCCGAAGGTCGCAGGTGTCGAGCTTGTAACACGGTGATCACCAACGTATTCGGTATCGTGTCGTCTTTCATGAACACAGAAAATAAAGTCAAATATCGGGTACCAAGGACGCCAGAAGCTGAGATAACGTACCAGCATCTTGAGCGAGTCGAACCTCCTTGGGCAGAATGTCAACGGGGGCGTCTTCGAACTCGTCGACATCGCTGCCTTTACTGCTCATTGATGCGGAACGTGGTCAAATGCGAGGGCTGCGTATCTTTTGAGGGGTCACGCTTGACAAGGATATCGACCTTTGGAAAACGTGCGGTGGTGACCACTTCAACTTTGAAATGCTAAATGCAACAGATGCAACACAACTAACCTGCAACCTACCACAGCCCTGAGCTTTAGCCCCATGATTTACGTGGCGGATGCCTCACCCGAGCTCCTTGCGGCTTTAAATCTCCCAAGCGATGCCACTTTCGCCGAAGACGCACTGCGGGAACTTGAATTCCAGTTGTGCGACGAGGAGCTCGTACGTTTCCTTTACGAACGCAGTATTAAGCGTCGTGTTGGGGATTGCTTCCACGTTGCTATCGACCACAGGGTTCGCCTCGAGAACAGTACGAGCTGGCGCTGGTGTTCCCTGTATTTCAATGTTTGGCCTCTCGCTATACCCGCGTAACAGCCCGCCTGTGTAGTACCATTGCTGAACAAGAGCGTGAAAGCTCGGACACTTATGGCCACTTTCAGCAGCTCTTCCTGAGCTTCCATCCGAGCCGTTCGCGCCGGAAACGTTTTTTTCGTCCCACACATCGTCGCGAGCGTGCAAAATGCGAATACGCCCGCCTCTTCCTCCGAACCCCGGCAACCTGGGCGACTCCCAGCTTTTCCATCCTCTGACGCTCTCTCGAACTGACATTCGCTTTTCCCTGGGGCGCCATACCAAAATCCATAACTTGGTGAGGTTTCGTCTTTGTAAGTTTCCTCGATAGCTAGGATTCTACCAGGTAGTTCGTCACCGAACAAGTGTTTTTTCGTTGATAGAGCGCCATTTTCGATTGCACATTGCAGGTCGCATTGGAAGATCTCGAGGGTATACGTCGAGTACACGCCGTTAATTCCATCGCCCCCATCTTGCGCGTCGCCTCCTTGCTGCCCACAGGACTTCGTGTCAAATAGCACAGCCGTGATACCGTTCAGCTGGTGGCACACGACAGTTAAGTTCCCTCCGGGTAGCCCTGGGGACCCGTGCTCCCCATTTGTTCCACTTGCGGGCTTTCCTACATCTGCAGACGCTGCTTGCCCCACCGCACTCAGGTTGAATGGGTTTGGCGTGGCCACATCCACCAACGGACTAGCAATCGCGATGTTTGCCCACATTTTCATGCTGGTGTCAAGTATCACGGATTCGAAGCCTACGACCATCACCACTGGAATGTCGTGCAGGGCTTTGATGTGTTGTTGACGCTTCTCGACAAAGTTTTGAATTCTGTGCGCCTCCTTGGACAATTTCGAGTGATACGCGCTGATAACAAGAACCTTCGTTAGATGTCCAGTATCGCGAGATATTTGATCCATCTTGCCGCAAAAGTTGTATGACTTCACCCTTTCACGGAGCACCACGAAATCAGCTTTCATCACTTCCAGTACCGAAATGCACTCTTCGTCCACCCAATCGGATATGCGGCGAAGTGTTTTAACCCCAAACAACTTATCCACAGCCGATAGTCGGCGCTCGGCCCTAACAACACCGGGATTCGATCTCATGGGGTCTTCCTCACCCGGAACAAAGCAAGCCAGGATGTCCAACACGCCGTCCAGTGACCGTTCGGTCGTATACTTGAGCGCGTGAATCAATTCCAGCATTTCGGAAAGTGTTCCACGGTAACTTCTCCGCTGAAACACGTCCAAGAAACATGTGGATACCTTCTCCCGAGCGAAAACAACGCTATAGTCGCGGAATTTGTCCCGTAAGAGTCGAGCAGAGTCGGGGAGGGCGTCGCTGAAAACGACTTGGGATGAATGCAGCCCAGCAATCGTCTCCAGTATTTCAGATTTTTGATCGCGATATTCCAAGGAATAGTCATGACCTTCAGGATCCAGTCTCTTTGGTTCGCGCAAGGCAAACGAATGGATGTTGCGCTTGCTTTCTGCAATATCGTACTACGTGTGTCGAACTCTTTGCTGTACTTCTGTGTACAAAACCGCAGCGTTTTTGTCCGAAATTAGGGGGCTGTTAATGAAGTTCTCCAGTGCAGCGATCTGGGGTCGCTCGTGCAGTGGTGGGCTCACCAGAACAAAGCGTAGCGTCTTGGCTTCTGTCAGCATCCACTGGAAGATAAAATGCACCAGCAATTCCACAAAAGGACCTCGTGTGTCCCCGCTTCCTGGCATATCCCACACTGCTACACTTTCTGCCCCCAATACCGCCGAGTTACAGATTGGTAGCCGTGTCGAAGACGTTCGCCCACTTTGAATAGTGACCCCAGCCAAAGGTTCTTCAGCTATGAGAACGCGAGAAAAGGGCGTTTCTTGGTGGACGAGGATTCGGCCACTCCCGAATAAAAACGACAGGACAGTGCTTTTCCTCGCCCCCGTTGTCCCCAACACCGTAATATTGGTGATGGATTTGTCCTCGGAGCAACCATCACGCGTGTTCTGCATGCACATGTAACCATTCACTGATTCAATCAGATCGAGACCTTGGTCGAGATCCTCAACAGCCGGGCGGTTGACCGACGAGTCCAATCTTGCAGCGACCTTGGTAATCGTTCTTTCCAATTGCCTGCGTCCCATACTTCTGATCAAGTCGCAGTCCTGTACTTGTTAGAGCCGACTCAAAATGCGGAATGACGATAGCATTTTCACCGTCGGATCCTTTTGATCGAAACAAACCACACAGCGCAGAATTCCGAGAAAGTGGGCTGAAACCCGTAAGAACATGATGCAAAAAGGCAAATACCGGTTTTCTGATTGAATTTCTTGGCTCGACAATTGGAAGCAAATTGCGTCAAAACCCATCAGTCCACGATGTCAGCACGTGCAGGTTCTCTCTTCATACAACAGTGGCAACCTCAACCATGGCTACTGTACGTCACCCATTTCCGAGCCTTGGCAAATCCAAGTCGCTCTACTTGCGGGCTTATCAGGAAATGTTCTCAATTAGAATTATGTGCAAGCGAATAGAAAGCATGTGGATTGCGGCATCGGATCCTTCTATTCAGCCCATCAAGTGGCAGATTCGGATTCTTAGTTCGCTCAAGTGATCCTTAGGTCGATGAAGTCACACGTAAGGGAACTTTGCTTTTAGGCCAGCAAAAATCCCTTGACAGATCTTGTCTAGAGAATGGAGACTCAGAATCCAATTCTCAACGGCATCGGGTTCATTCCCAATGGCCAGTTCTGCGTCAACAAGTTGTGGTTAGTGCTCCGGTAGCACTGGTTCCTCTTCGAGATTGCTGGTAGTTCCGCCGTCGTGTCATCACAGTAACTGCAGCCATTGCTGAATAAAAGCCGACTAGCGCACCCGTTGGGATCTCTGGGTTTCCGGGCAGCAAGTTCTCACCATGATCGACGGCCCAGTAGTGCCGTTGAATTCATTCCACTTTCTATAATAACACCAGACTGCGTCAGAGAGAAATGAAACGACCGTGTTTGTACCAGCACCAGCGCTCCCAATGACTGCAGCATCTGCATTGCAGTCGTCGTTCAAGCTGTTGCCAGACAATCAAGATGAAACCAAGTACTTGTCCACTTATGAGTATCCTGCAAATAAAGCTCCACTCAAACAAACGCGCGAAAGTGGTTATTTCTTTTTCAAGTCGCTTGTGATCCATCTCCGTTGATGCCGCCACCAAGGTAAATCTGAAACTGTGACTGCGCCGAATATCAGTCAACAATGAATACATGTAAATATTATTCAAGGAAAGGAAGAAAATCGTTATTCAACGTAAGGAATATCGTGACTTGTGACCACCAAAGTGTCACAATCCCTTTCAGTTCTTTACTCGTCCCGTCCGAGGGTGTCCCCACTCTCCCAGCCTATCTTCAGATCACCGAAGTCACATTGAGGGAACTCGCCCTCCAAACGAGCACGAAGGAATTGATACACTTCCTTCACAACAACGAGATCAAGACCCCCATTCATAGTTGCACAGCCTCCTTTGCCCTGTGAGAGCTTCGCGTGCACGAGTTTCGGTTTTTTCTCTGGTTTGATGTCTGCTGCGTGTGTTTCCATCCCTGGTTCGATGTCTGCTGCGTGTATTTCCATCCCTGGTTCGGCAAAACTGACACCAAACCACCCGCCTTTCAAGTACCATTGCTGGACAGTAGCCGTAAAGCTAGGACTGCTGTAGCCATCATGCGACGCCTCTCCTGGCGCCCCATCGTGGCCTTTCTGGCCCGAAGGTCCTGCTCCTTCCCAAACATTTTGAGTTTGTTGCATGATGAGAATGTTGCCACCTCTCCCTCCTTCCCCTCCCTGACCGCCACTTCCGGCAGGCGTTCTGGGCTTCCCAGGCTCCGATTCCTTTCTGATTTTGAGGTACGTCTTGCCCGGGGTGCCGATGACACGTCCAGTTAGCGGTGAATCATCCCTCTTGAATTTAGCAAGTTGAAGCCCGTCTCGCAACTCTCTCGGCACCGTAAAATCATCCTCTAAGAGAAGTCCATGCTTGATTTCACTCTTGACCGCCTTCTCGAACATCACTTTGGTGTATGATGAGTCCTCACCGTGAATTCCATCTCCGCCGTTCTGTGCGTCTCCGCCACGTTGACCACGAGAAATCGTACTACGCAGCTTGTGGGCGTCATCCTGCAGTCGCTGACAGACAATCATTAGGTTGCCACCAGGAAGGCCAGGTATGCCATGAATTCCATCTTGTCCAGCGACATCGTTCAGTTTCGGCACGCACTTCGCTTGACCATTGACAGATAAATTAAAGCTATGCGGCATCGTCACATCAATGGACGGGCTAATGAGAGCGATATTTGCCCACATTTGTAGATCCACGTCAACATCGAGAGACGAGTAGCCCACAAGAATCACTTTAGGTATCGTTTCGGCTGAGTCAATTGCCTTTTCTCGCTTCTTCACGAATTTCTTGATACTTTCTTGCTCGTCCGATAAGCAAAGGTGAAAAGCGCTGATGACCAAAGTGCTGGGGGTCTCATCGAGTTTGCTAGTCCGATGATACGCCTTTACTGCATTCCGCAGCTCCAAAAGCTTCATTTTGGCATCTTCCAGTGCGTAAACACAGTCGGTTCTCAGCCAATCGGTCGAATAACGTCGTGTCTCCGTTTCATTTAGCGTTTCCAGGATGGAAAGTCGGTGGCTAGCGCGTAGAAAATCTGGGTCGAATCGTATTTGATCGCTTCCATCTGGAACCATGCGAGTCAGGATATCTATCATAGTCTCTAGAGACATTGCATCGGTGCATTTCAGAACTTCCAGGATGGTGTTCATTTCTTCGTAAGTTCCGCGATAGCCATCCCACTTGTATACTTTCAGAAAACACGCTGAGAGCTTATCTCGCACAAACTTGACGCAGGTTTTCGTGATCGAATCCAGCAAAAGTTTGGCAGCGTCAGGCAACTTTCCGTCATACGTCACTTTACGAGAACGAAGGCGACTCAACGCGTCCAGAATGTCACGCTTTCGCGCACAATACTGCAGCGAATAGTCGTGGTCGTCCGAGTCATCTCTTTCTGCTGCCGGCAGAGCAAAAGAACGAATGTTGTGCTTGCTTTCGTCGAGCTTGAGGTCCGACGTACTGTCTGGGTCAAAGTCGCGTCCACATTTCGTGTACACAACAACAGCATTATCCCTTCGAATGAGTGAACCATTGATCATGTTCTTCAGCATCACTGCCTGGGGTCGTTCATGCAGAGGCGGGCTCACGATGACAAATTTCAGTGGTTTGTCATCTTTCAGCATCCAGCGGAAAATGAAATGCACCACTAACTCGACGAACGGCCCACGCGTATCTCGAATTCCAGGCATATCCCACACAGCAACTGGACCGACTTCAAGTTGAACATGGTTCACAATGGGCAGCAGTGTCGATGAGGTTACCCCACTTCGAATAGCAACGTCTGGTAGTGGTAGTTCTGCCACTAGCACACGAGAATAGCGGCTTTCACGACGAACCACAAGTCGGCCCTCACCAAAGAGGAACGACACAACGATACT
Source organism: Phytophthora pluvialis (assembly GCA_001314425.1). Classification (NCBI taxonomy): domain Eukaryota; phylum Oomycota; class Peronosporomycetes; order Peronosporales; family Peronosporaceae; genus Phytophthora; species Phytophthora pluvialis. The sequence continues at coordinate 25,876 of LGTU01000221.1, forward strand.
TTTACCAGCCCCAGTGGTTCCGAGGACTACAACGTTTGGCTCAGCGTCGTCCGCAGTGAGGCAGTCCCCAAAGACGGATCGTGTCAAGTAGATGTCCACTTCATCCAGCAGATTCAAACCTTTGTCAACGTCTTTAGCATTTGGAGAACTAGTTCCAGCGTCCAAACGGGACGCCAGTTGTGCAATTTCAGTTTCGATGCGCTGGCGATCCATTACCCCTCTTGTGGGCGTGCGGTGTCAATCCAGAATGAAGAAATGGCAAAGAGGAACGGCTGTGGCGTAGTTCATTTCCATCTATCTCGGCGAACGTGAGAAAAGTGCAAGACGGTTCTTCATTTCCAGTTGAGGAGAGGTCGAGAACAATCCTTGCTACAACTATCTGGTAGTGTATTAACAGTTAGTTCTTGGTTCTGGGTTTAAGACAACTTCGTCTTCAGCACGAATCTCGACGAATTGACGATCACCATACTCCATCCACGATGGAACTTTCCCAAAGTGACAAAGCCTCCGAACACACAAACACTCATCCCCAGTAAAGAAAAAAATATCGCAGCGCATAGGATCGGAACTAGCTCCGCAATCGACCGAGAGGTGGAGAACCTCATGCGCAGTATCCGGATGACTCAAATGGAGCAGTGTTCGAGGCATCACGCCCACGTTCCTTCCTACCCCTGTCGTGCTGGATACTTCCCAAGCTGCAAGATCAATCCCTCAAACGAGCGTGCTGTGAAAATGCCCTTCTTCCGTCAGCTTGGTGGCCAGTCTGCGACTTGGCTGACCTGCTTTCACCCCATCACAAATCACAAAATTAGGTCCTTCTCGAACGTGGCTACAGTCACTAATCCAAAACAAAGATCATGGCTACATCGTCGTCGGTACCAATCCTTCCTTAGCCATGGCAAAGGGCGGCTTCTACGCGGTGGCGGCCGGTCGCTCCACGGGTGTCTTCACGACGTGGGGCGAGTGCGAGGCCCACGTGAAAGGCTTCAACGGCTGCAGGTACAAGAAGTTCAAGACCCAGAGCGAGGCGCAGACCTTCATCGACGACTACAACGGCCAACGGGGCAACAGCGAGCAGAAGCCAGCAGCAAACCCTAATAATGCCAAAAGACCTAGGGAAGAGAGTACCGTAGTCGAAGATGTACTGAAACCGCCTTCCGCTCAGAAACTTAAACAAGACGTCACTGGGGTATTTTACGCCGTGGCTAAAGGCCTCAAGACGGGAATCGTCACGACCCAAGACGAGGTGGACAAGATGACGGTGGGTTATCCCGGCCACGCTGCTTACAAGAAATCTGGGTCGAAACAAGCGGCTCGTGACTATTTGGCAGTTTTTGACAATGCTACAAAGTCGACGTCTATGATGAAGAACGAGGCGAGTCCAAGTGCTGCTGTGGACTTGAGCGCTGCAGCTTCCAAGGGTTTTGCAGGAGCTGAAGCTACAGTGGAAAAGGCTTCAAAACCAAGTGGGGGTTGGTGGTATGCGGTGGCGAAAGGAAGGACGACGGGGGTCTTTCGCACGTGGAAAGAGTCCAAGAAACGAGTGGAGAACTTGTTCAGTGCCAGTTTCAAAAAGTTCCCTACGAAAGAGGAAGCGGAGGCTTTCGTGAACCAACATGCAGCGGCGACTAGGAAACAGGAAGGTGACTCGGACCCGAAGGACCCCAACACTTTGGTGGCGTTCTGTGATGGTAGCGCGCTGGAGAACGGACGTCAGAAATGCCGTGCGGGCTACGCGTGCATTTTCCCACACAATGAGGACTGGAACGTGGCCAAGCAGCTCGTGGAGGAGCGTGCGACCAATAATCGGGCCGAGTATATGGCTGCGCTGGAAGGCATGAAGCGCGCGAATGTGGAGGACCCGGACGCATCTCGTATGCTCTACATTTTCTCGGATAGCATGCTATTGATTCGATCCATGACAGAATGGGTTGGTACATGGCAAAAGAACAACTGGATCAAATCGGATGGTGCGCCGGTGCAGAATCGCGATCTGCTGGAGCTGCTCATGGAGGAAAAGGGCGACCGCCGTATTCGTTGGACCCATGTGAAGGCGCACACTGGCAAGAAAGACTGGCGATCCAAGTGGAACGACGTCGCTGACAATGCTGCTAGGAATGCAGCCTTAAGTGTTGGTGAAGACTAGCCATCGGTAAATAATCAAGGTTGCATTTAACCATGAGAGGCATGCTTGGCTGCTGAAGCAGACGTGAAGAGACGTTAATGAGTCACTAACGACAGGCACGTCACGTGGGAAGCGGCGTGCATTCGGGTACTGTACGACGGCTAACGGTAGCAACATGTTGTTGCTGTTTCTAATAGTTTAAGTTCGTTGTCCAATTACTGCGTTCGCCTCGCTAGCGCTTAACGTTTTATCGGTACGGGTTTTTCAAGAAACGCGAATGTAAGCCCGTCGCAGATTATTTGAACTACTGGGCGAGGCAGAGCAATCAGCAACAGCTTGGGACGAGTCTTCTTCCCTGCGAGCGGGATCAAAACGGCGGCAGCGAGTGGAGCTGGTCGCATTGCAGCCTCTCCGTTCGATGAGCTCAGTCGCCAATTTGCTTGGATCCTGTGAAGTCACCGAAGCGCAAGTCCAAGAAGGATTAAGTGACGTGGAAGTTTCTTCACGATGAAGCCTTCGACGCTGATACTGCTCTTGGTGCTGGCGGTCACCGCTACCATTGCCCAGTGCGTGTATGGACTTGAGGTTGATACGCAAGGTAAGATCGGCAGTCGTTGAGGATATTTATCGAGCTGTCACTAAACCTTGATTCGTCCTGATGTCTACTACGTAGCAGGAACCCATTTGCGCCACCTGCAAGGGCAGCCGGATGATCAGCAGCCTGAGCAGCCCGACCAGCCTGAGCAGCCCGACCAGCCCGACCAGCCCGAGCAACCTGAGCAACCTGGCATGCCGATGGGTGGAGGTGATATGAACACTGCCAACACCTACAACAACAACCCCGGGAGCAACGAAATCGTGATGTGCTACCCTGGCTCGTGGAACTGGCCGCGTTGCCGCTATGGTGGCGGTGGTCTCTGCTTTCCTGGATCCTGGAACTGGCCGCGTTGCCGCTTTGGTGGCGGCGGTGGCTGTTACCGTGGTTCGTGGAACTGGCCGCGCTGTCGCTATGGAGGTTTCTAAACCCGAGGTGGTCTGAAATCTCGGTCGGGGTTGTAGCATTGCGTGCTGTGGCGCTGAAAGTACCGAATTCCCGCTGTGGAGGTGGGGGCGACTCGAATGAGAGAAGAGTGGACGTGTATTAGTGTCGTATGGAGAAGTGTCTTGCTAGCAGTAAGAGGTCGAGATTCAGCGGAGGATGTAGGACACATGAAACAAAACAATTGATGTTGACCGCATAATCCACAGTTCTTTAGTCTGTAATGTAAACCAGCCTTTCCTAAAATGAAAACGAAATAGCTGCGGATTTTGGTGTCATCCCTCCAATTACGCTAGCCGCTGCATATTACGAGCCCAGCTTCAATTACTTGAAGGAAGCGTACAATGGAAAAGTGACATACCACAACATATTTGGCTTGCATCAAGCACCTGAGCTGAAAACGCAACACAAATCGAATTGAAAATGGGCCAGTGCAAGCTGAGCTCCGGTTCGCTTCACCCTAATTTAGTGCATCGCCAGTCGTACGAAAATCCACATATTCCGGTACTCCTTCTTGCTGTCTTCAAGGCGCAGCAGCAGCATCCTCACCAGTCATTGCACCTCCTTCGTTTCCGCTGTAGAGATCGCGGTACGTGCGGATATTTGGCTCGCCCCCAAAAGCCAGAAGAGCAGGCATCATGCAGATTCGAGGACGCGGGCCCGTCGGTGGCGCATTGCGTGCGGCAATCCGCGCCGCATTTTTTGCGGCTTGATCCGCCACATCGTTCCAGCGTGACTTCCAGTCTTGTCTACCAGTGTGGGCCTTCACATGCTCAAACTCAAGGGCACGACGGTTTCCCCGAGCCTCCAGCAACAACTGCAGCTGGTCGCGGTTCTTCACCGGCCCACCACTGGACCTGACCCAGCCGTCGTACATCCAGTCGATCACCCACTTGCTCATCGAGTTGACCAGCAACTCGCTGTCCGAGTAGATAATGAGGGCTTTATCCTGTTTGGGGTTCTCGACATTCGCTCTCTTGATCGCTTCCAACGCCGCCAAGTAATCGGCGCGGTTGCTCGTGGCAAACGGACCCTTGACCTCCTGCACCACGTCCCACGCTCGGTTGTGCGGGGAAATGCACGCGAATGCCGCGTGACAACTGTACTGGCCGTTGCCAATGGCGCTCCCGTCGCAGAAAGCCACCAGGGAACTCGGATCCTGCGGTTCTGGCACGACGTACACGGACATTCCTCGACGGTACGCGGGCCACGTCCAGGACCCATCGGGACGCATCCGTCCTTGAGGATCCACCATCATCCCCAAGCTCCCTAGAAGCTTCTCCTCTTGTGCGAACGAGTCCATCCCGGACACCTGCGCGCCCTGTGCAAGCTCCTGAGCCGCTCGAAAAGACGAGCAGATGCCCGAAAACGGGCCGAAGAACGTGACGTAGTACGCAGGACTTGACGGGGAGTTGTCAACGGGGGAATGCTGTGCCGGGGACCGCACCCCGTGGCGCCGGAGATAGTCGCTGGCCTCTTGTTGGGTCCTGAACTTTTTCCACTTGCCACCGGAATATCCGTCCACTTGGCTTCGCGCTTGTTGCTAGTCGCGGTAGATGCCGGGAGAGCGCCCCACGGCCTCGGCGTAGTACCAACCTCCGTCCATTGTGCCAGGAACTGAACGAATCCAAGACTGAGCGAGGTCTTCGAATTCTGGTGCTAGGCTCACTTTCGCGCAACATTAACGATCTGGACTTCAACATCCGTTGATGTGTCGTGAATGTGTTGTTACTATTCGCAGTACTAAGCACTGAAATACTGCACAACGAAAAGGAGCGTCATCGCTGAGAAACCCACGAACACGAGACACCAATTCGACATTTCCGGCGCAGAAAGCGTCTCGGCGGCCATAAAGCTGAACGGATCGCGCTGGATCATGGCATAAATTCACCGAGGTACTTCGACGCACTCGACAGCGAAATCTTCGTTGTACACTGAATGCCAAGCGTACTCTACGCTCGAGTCAATCATCAATAAAAAAAATAAACAATATGTGAGCTGCTTGCGGCGTCAACAAAAGATAACAGAGGGATACCTTCTCGGGCATGTGGCGAAATACATTGAAGGCAGCATCTCCCGCTGTGAACCTGTTCGAAAATGAAAGCATCCGTAAGCTGATCACGATACTTTAAACACCATGACATGCAACGTACGTGATAAGCGAGTCGTTTTTGTCCTCATCCAACGTTAGAAGGTTTTGCTTCCTGATCCAGTCGGCGTTTAAGTACACCCACTTCAGGACGCAGTGATTCTCGTTGCTAGACCGAAGTATCTGAACGGGGTCTCTGCTGTAAACAAGCCGCGCGTCTTTTAGTCAACAACCCTCCTTCTCGATGTTTTCCTTGTTATTATACTCCGAAGCGTACCTAGTTCCGATGATCCTGCCCAACACGAGCACAGCGGCTTCATATACGAGCTGCTGGGCATGATTAAGTATCCACATTCCGGTGTTGTTCTCTCGACAATATTGGAAGAGATTCGACTGGCCTCGAAACCTTCGCCGCAGACGCGCGTGCAACCAAAAGCGGGCAGACTCGCCTTTGAGCACATCGTTAACCTTCGGCATGTCGCTCGCGCCACCAACAAATCCTCAGCTGCCAAGAATTCTGCAAATTCAAACTGCACTTCGCTCGGTGGAGAAGCGCGCTGTCCTTCTGTGAGCTACAATACCAATTATTAGCGTAGAGGTCGACACCTACCTGAGTCAAGCTGTAGACACAGAGAACGTACTATTGTGCTAGCCTCGCTGACACACCCGCTTTTAAGCGACCTTTGGTCTCAGAGACGTATTCCAACACAAGCTCTCCACCGATGCATGCAACGACCCCAATACTGGTAGCAATTAGGTGGGCGAGAAGATTACAGGATAGGTACCAGCCAGCACTCAACAAAGCTATGGTAGCCATCATCCAAACTCGGCGTTCATGACACAACACCTTCAACTCAAAGTTCAGAGTACGACCTTGAAGCATAATTTCAATCAGTATCGGGTTTCGGCACGGCGAAAAAAAAAAAAGTGAGCGCATAGAATCGGTGGCAAGATGACGATCACGGTCAAGAATTCGTAACCATTTTCGCTGAAGGAGACGACGGCAGCACATGTTCTGCGAAAAAGCAAAGCAACATTGCGAGTCTACGACGGAGGATCAAGCTGAAGCAACGTGGTTGTGAGGCTTGGTTATTTTTTAGTTCGTTAAACAACCATCGCAGGCCATCGTATTTTACATGGGGCCTAAATCCTACGCCATTATCGTAAGCCTTACGGTACTGGCGTCGGATTTCTGCTTGCTTTCTGCTACGATTCGCTGTCAATGCAAAACGTTGACAACGCGTCGGCTGCAGCTTTCAGTGCGACCTCGCGAAAAAAGAAAATAGTTGATTGTGTTGCCCCATTTTCCGTAATCGGTGATACCAACTCGGATGGGAAGCCGTCTCAGCGCAGTTACGTCAGACACTACATGTATTAGGAAATGTTGGAAACATTTGCTTTTCGATGAAACCCACCCGTAGTCCTTGCTCATCGAGTTCACCAGTAATTTCACTATCCAAGGAATTCACCAATGGTTTCTTTCTGGTCAGGATCCTCAAAGCCCAACTCTGCCAAACATTACTCGGTGCAAAAAGTCCTTTCACTTCGCACAAAAATGTCCTGTTATCTTGACAAAAAAACATTTCGTACTCGATTTTGGATTTTAAGGAAGAGTTAAAGCTCAACTATTACCCCGCTCTGTGGCCCAGGATCAAGCATTTGAATATAAATTGCTGTGAGAGGTTCGTAAATTATCAACCACAATGCTACCAAGCTTACGCTGTTTAAACTTCAAACTACGTGAGAACTCGAGTTGGTAAACCCTTCAGAGGTCTAGATGCGGAGCCGCGCGAACGGTGTCGTTATGGAAATTTCTTCGTCGCTAGCTTCAGCTTGGATCTGGTCTCGCAGTATGGCGATCTCCGCTGCTATCAAGCCTTTTGTGTGATTGCCACCTGAGAATTTCCGCTGGAAATGCTTCAATCGTCCGCACATTTCCTTCTTGATCTTCTTCGCCACGTTTTCATTAAGCGTTGCACTTTTATCGTCGAGATCGCTCGAGTTGATGAATTGATGGGCTCGGCCAAGACAGGATGTCAAGTTTGCCGATGCGACATTGAATATCCTCTCGTCCAGAAAAGTCGTGATTCCTGCGCCTTTGAGCTGGTTGACGTCGCGGGAAACAGGTACCAGATTATTGGTGCCGTTGGTCAGCTCTTTCATATCTTGCACCACGGCGCGAATGGCATTGCGATTGCACTTGTTGTTCTTGTTCGCACGGGCCTTCCTGTATACCTCGTTAAGGAGGTGTGCCCATACTTGGCACTCCACGACATGATCAATCTCGATACTGGCACCCCGCAGCATATCGGCCCCCGTGTACGCGTCCTTGTGCTCGTGACTCTCAATTATCGTCTTTCGGTTGCCGCTTGTATCGCCCTGAAACTCCTCCGGCTTGAAACTTGGTAATTGGGCAGGTGCACTGCCCCGCAGTATCCATCGTACTTGGCTCGAGAGCCGCATCTGCGGCCTCCCCTCGCAATCCCCTTGCAACGGAAATGGCGAGAGCAATAAAACAACGAGCCATCATTTGGCGCACCCGCGTTTCCTCATCGTTCTCCTTTTCTTTTGCCTGTGTGATTCTTGCCGCTACACCGCATGGAAAACGAGTGCAGCCTGGAAGAAGAATCCGAAATGACAGCAATTGACGAAGACAGATCGCTTTAACGGAGTTTTCAGTGACAAAACATGACAACTTGCCACAAATTGGGCAAAGCCGCTTTTCTTCACGAGCTGGTGAGCTTGATTCGCAAATGTCTCGGTGACGCTGGCAGTGCGCCCGTGGCCGGCCATGGCTTTGTTTTGTTTTATGGTTTGCGAATGATTTCCTCGTATTTGGACGCGGCGGGTCTGATTCCGCTGGACGAAGCGTGCTCGTCCGAGCCGATTCAACTGTTGGCCGTCCAGCTTGGAAGCAAACTCTCGCTGATCGCTGAACCAGCACTTGAGCACGGATATCCACTACTACCGGCAGCGCGATCTGTAGCGGCCACTTGGATACCGACGAAATACCTTTACGAAATCGATGATGCTGATTCACCGCCAGACATGATGACAGATGCTAGCAGTGGGGCACCTCGACGTGGTCAAGTGGCTCTGTGAAAAGTACTACCGAGAGTTTTTTTTTCTTCGATTCATCGTCAATGAAAACAGCAATGGATTAAGCAGCGGGCAACGGACATTTTCTCGTGCTGAAGTATCTGCATTCGATATGCTGCATCACTTGACGAAGGTGCAGAGGGACCCAAAATGCTCCGTTGCCTTACTGCTGCTGCAATGGGCCACTTGGACAGTGCCAAGCGGTTGTATCGCAACTACCCAGACATGTGCTGCTCGAGCTACTCGACGAATATGGCAGCTCGAAGCGGCCGTATGGACATTTTGCAGTGGCTTCATGAATACACAGACGCCGTGTGGACAACTGCTGCCGTGAATGAAGCGGCTGCTAGTGGTTATCTCTTCTTGCGATCCCACCGCACACGATGGTCGCGAAGCTTTCAGCTCAAGGGCGTCACATCCTCGCAGGGAAACTACCTGGGCCCTCTATCGACCTGTATCGTATATCGTTCGTGTCTCTTACGTGCTCACGTCCTAGTGAACTACACGATCAACCAGCACAGCGCGCACAATAGCATGAGTTGGTACATTTTTGCGTTCATAGGTTCTAGTCTACAGTGTGACCTTGTTTGTATCCACAGCACTCGTTGATCATCCCTTCAGTTCCGGACTTCGAGTCAACCGTAGTGGATGCCTTCTCCGATGATGTCGACCATTCCCTTCTTGTACTTGCTCATCTTCTTGTCCCACATACTGCGCGTGAACGGCACGTTGCGGCCAGACACGTGGCTCGACACGAGGTTCTTCTTGCGGAGCTCGACGGGGATCTCCACGGGTACCTGGGCCACGACGTGGCGCATGCGACTCACGCTGAAGCGCAGGAGCGGCTCCGGGTGGGCGTTCAAGATCTGCATCTTGAGTTTCTGAGATTCGTACGGCAACGGCGTCGCAACGAGCGGGTCCTCCAGCGGGCGCTTGGTCGCACTAAAGCGAGACTTGAAGAGCAGGTTCGACTTCTTGCGCGGGGGTAGCAGCCCCATGTTCGGACTGTTAAAGGACTGAGATGGGCAAGTGCTTATGCTGAGGGCAACCAATTCGAAACTGAGGTGGGGCATCGCTGCTTTGACGTTCCCTGTCACAAGAAACGTCGTGTGCCGGTGCAGTCTAATCACGCCGATGTGATGGCATGTGCTACGCATGACAGGCCTTCCCTTGGAGGAGGAGGACGTCCAATCCGGGGGATTACCAGTCCTGGTCATTCGTCCTATCACGCAGATTGGTTGAGTCCGGTGCATCCCCTGTGTATGGTACTGGTGGTACGTCCATGCGAGTTTGAGAGGTGTTGGGTCGGCACCGAAAGTGACAGACAGCACCAACGACTCGAGACCCGGCACAGCCTGCATGCAGATGTAGGTGTTATTGCTACGATGTAGTAGTAAACGAAGAGTAGCGGTGACGAATCGACTGGTGCAGCGGAGAGATGGAGCGCACTTTGCTCGAAGCCTTTTTCGACTACACACAGGGCTGCTTGGTTTGACATCCGACCCCCGTGACTCGGAAGAACTGGCACCGGGATGTGCTCGCGTCGGCTTGGTGATTACTCTTGCTGTGCTGAATAAATACATGTACCTGTACTGCATGGCACTCGGTGTAGTGTACAGTATCACGTTCAAACTTAGGCTGGCTGGCGAACTAGACTGCGTAGATCTGGTTGAAACCTGCTCGGCGCTGGAATTGGCGTCTTCATTTGACGGCGGCGAGGGGGCTTTGCAGGAACGGACGCTGGCGAGGGTACAAGTATCACCGATAGGTGACGTACTCGTCGATCAGGTTCAGGTGCTTGGTCTTCCGCTTGCAGTTTTCCCACATATTCATGGTGAGCGGGACGGTCTTGCCCGACACGAGAGTCCGCATGGCTCGTCGATCGCCGAGGGCCTCCGGAATGAGTACGGGCGCGGTGGCCAAGTGGCGCATGCGGCTCAGACTGAAGCGCAGAAGCCTGATCGGGTGCGACGCGAGGATTTTCTGCTTGAGCACGCGGACGTCCTCCGGCAGCTCCACCAGCACAGGCTGGGAGTTGCGGCGGAAGCTCGAACGCTTCCGATGTCCCCGCGGGGACTTGGTCGGGCGTGTCTGTGACTGCTGGATGTGAAGCGAGGAAACTTCTGGCTGGACGGCCATCGCTGCTGCTGTGTGTGTACTTGGCAACTGCTAGCTCTCGCTTAAGGGCTAGTTTGGAAGTTGTGGAATGCGGAGCCGCCGAATCTGAATGAGGAAACTACGAGACGAGGCAGCCCTCGGCACTGGCACGTTCCCCGTACTGTACCGTTCAATCTGACTGGCTGGCTTCGGACTACGCGACGCATGCGGTCTACCTACGCCAGCGCGCAGAGCTCGGGCGTGGGCAATTCCTTGCTGATTGGATGCCGCCTGCCTTTCCACGCATTTCTGAAGCAGCGAGGAGGTGGTGAAGGCACAAGCTGGGAATCACGAGGTGCAACCTGCACCTCCGTGATTCATTGCCCAGAGACTAGCCTCACACCGCCGTCTGGTCCAATGAGGGCTGTCGTTATCGCGGATGCAGCCTTCTACTTGATCAGCATGCCGTGTCGCGTCTTGAATTCGGCTCAAACGTGAAGTGAGTGCTGGTTGCTGAGTCGAGAGATTCAACCCAGCTGGGCCTCCAGGCAGCTGAGGCTTGAAGTTGTTGTAAATTTGCCGCACGGAGGAGTCCAGTGAGTCCTCACGCTTTGGTGCTTGGTCGACCGTGTTCGTCTACGCCTTTCGCTTTCCCATCCTTTCGACTCGTCGCATTTTCGACTGTCACATGTGGCGGCCGCGTCCTATCCATCGGCGATGATGCCACGCGTAGGCGCCGGCCCTTTGATCCTGCTTCGTCCCGAATCGTGTGGTGCCGAGGGTGTCGTTCCAGCAACGTGTTTTGTCAGCGTTTTTCTGAGACTTGTCTCGCGGTGTGAAGCCCGCCGTCGGACGGCCTTCGTGTCTGTATAAAGCGCAAATGCACAACGCAGAGATGGCACAAAAAATGTTTAAATATTTTTATATTTTTATCCGGATTAGTGCGATTTCAGCTCTCTTTGTTTTTGTATGGGCTAATTTACGACGCAGCGCTCTATATGGAAATGACCTGTAGTTCAGAACAGGTGTCATCGCAGCCCAGATCTCGCTCATGAGGCATTCCAGTGACATTGTCGTCGCATTACGCACGCATTTGCGCGGTGTCCGCATACACCTGAGACCTGCATCGCTGGAACCGCTCACAACGCTCACCAAGCAAGCGATCCTTGTACTAATAGAGCCACACAGAACCGCAACCGCACTGCCCGCAAAGCACTCCCGGTGCAGACTCAGACCAGCGATGATTCAACCCTCTTTCTTCTAACTGCGATTTCTACCATCAGAAGAGCCAACTGCGTCGGCGTATTCGACTGCAAAGGCCACTATTAGCGCAGCTACAGTGTTTCATCCGCTCTTTGGGTATCCGATTTAACGGGATAAAAAGATTAAAATGCGTAAAAAAAATGTTATTTTATATTTATTTTTTATGCCGTCTCTGCACAACGCGGCATGCTCAATAGATACAGCCAGCGTCATTAATTACGTTATCTGAGAGTCTGCGCTCTCAAATACTGGTAACGTTCAGGGAGGGCATATTTCAAAGTGCTTCTGCTGGTTGTTGGAAGACGGTATGCTTACTTAAAAACTTGTATTTATTCTCTTAATGCCCTCTAATAGATCGATGCGCTCAGTCGTTGGCAAAAGGAGAAGTGAGCTCCTTTCGCCTCCAAGACTATCATCGCGCGAGTTGTGCCGTCTGCAAGGGGGCATCCCCTTGTGGGCAGCCGTTTACTAGAGCTGATTGGCTCATTTGTCGTAGCCTTATGATTGGCTCTCCCATCCTTGTCTGCAGAGCCGCCTATCTGACAGCTGGACAATTGTCCAAGCTCCTTATCTCAAAGTATTGGCCCCTCCCACTGCCTCCGGCTTGGGGCCAAACTGAGTTCTACCACTGGTGGTTGTCACATGACGAGGTTATATGTATTGCTGTCTCTGCGCAATAGCGTTGGATGGTTCTAAATATTATTGTCACGAGAATAGCTCGTGTCCGTGCACAATCGTAGACAAAAACTCTTACGTGCGCCTTCGCAGGGTGATAGTGCAAAAAAATCTCATTCAGACCTCTACATTTATCCACAGCTACCGGTAGGTTTAACCAGCGGTGCTGCGCCAGTTCACAACTACTAGTCCAAGGCTAAAAAAGGATTTGAAGAGTGCAAGACAATATCGAAATTGAGCGAAACCTCTGTTCAAGAGACTTTCAATCGAACCGTACTTCATCGCTTAAGAACGCTATACTTCAAGTCCAACCCGCTGGTGCATGGGTCTTACTGAAGACTAGTCGCCAAATTTTCGCCCCCGCCAGACACCACGCGCTGACAACGAGAACGCTGACATGGCCTCCCAAAACACATTTCAGTCCTCACAGCCCGACACTGCTCCTGAACAGGCTTCCAGCACAAGCCAAGAACACCAGGCATCGCAGCGGGACGCGCCTTCGTCGGCACCGGCGCCACCACCACCAGCTACGACGGATCCGATCGTTGCAGAGCTTGTCAGAGGGATGGGTGCGCAACAGGCCGCTATTCATTCCGGTAACGAGAAATGCAAGCATTCCTTGCCTAGTATGCCCTGTTCCTGAAGGATATGAATGAGCAGCAGGCTCGTACAAACCATGAGAAACGGAAGGCTAACCCCCCAAGTTTCACGGAGGATCTGGAGTTGTGGTTGTTCCAACATCGAGGAATATTTCGGGGCGTATGCTGATCTGAGAGATAGCGACGACACACGGCTCGTAGATCTGGTCATTCCATTTTTGGACTCGATGTAATGTCCTGGTACCGCGAGTTCAAGATCGCGCTTGGAGCTGCACCTTGTACTTGGCCCCTCTTCGAGGAACAAATAAGGGCTTGGTTTCGAGATAGCGACTTTGAGTTCAAGTTACTCATCAAGATCTTCGACATTCAGCCCACTGGAACTCAACAAGAGTTATCCTCGAGGTCCATGCTTCTGATGTCGCAGCCAACTGTCGAGACGCCAGAGGTTCTACCAACAGAACAGTTGAGCGGATACCAGTGCATACGTGTCTCAAAATATTCCTACGTCCCTGCAAGATACTATTGAACACGCGCAATGACTAGACGACTCACGCAAACCAGATCATCAACGTCAGGCCCTGCCGGCTAACACCACGACCCCAGCTCGAAACGACAATCGCACGCAGTTCGGTCGCGGGAGGACTCACAGGGCTGGGTCAGGTCCCCCCACAGCAGCAAGGACAGAATCCGCTGGTGCTACGGCGACTCCTCCTGTATTTGTGCCCACATCCCGAATTTGCGGTGTGCGGAGACACAAAGCGCCGGATTGTCCGTCTCGGGGTTCTGGTGCTACTATAAATACTACTTGGCTCGGCGGAGCTGGCGCTCCGCCAGGAACGCCGCTGCTGCCGCTGACCATACGGCAACACGGCTATCCACAGGTGGTCACACGGGCCTGGCTCACAGCCAAACCAAGCCTCATGCGACTACCCGTACCCCCAAACGTGTATGATAACCTGGGGATTCTTGGTATCGTGAACAACCGGGATGCCTCCGCCGCCTTTATTGACTCTTGCATTTCGTCTAACACAATCGCACCGGAGTTCGCTGAAACACTCGGCATTGACGGCTCGGAACAACGACGTCCACTCAACATGTTACTGGCAAGACCTGCTTCGTTCCTCGTCGACAAACCACGGCATCTGTCAGGATGCCCGACGTTCCTGATTATAAATCGCATGTGTTGGTTGTGGAGGTTCCGAAGGACGTGACATCATGTTCGGTATGCGCTGGCTTGCGGACATGCATATATTATATGCATTTACTGGGCAGTACGCACAATTCATTGCTGATCCACGAGCAACAGCGCTGGTCCATCATCGAGTATTCCATTGCACCTCACCGTGCCCGCGACGAAGGATCACCGGGTAGTAGCCCATCGCGTATTATCATCCGTACCCAACCCAACGCGACACGGTCAGGACGAAACCTTACTGCACTACTATTCCCGTCGTGAACACGACGGCGAGCAAGGCAAGACGCGTCTCGTCCACACGCGCAAACTACTCAAGTTACTCCGCGAATCTGATCATGAGTATTGCTTCGTTATGGTAAACAACACCTAGGTAGAGAAGGCGGATGCAGTATTGAAAAAGCTCGAGTGATCTCGTGTTTGGTCACGACTTCAATGGTTCAAACACAGCGACTTTCGTGCAGATCTTCCCGAAGCGCTGCCGTCCTACCAGAATGCCATGGGCGCAACCATCGAGGTCACTGACTCGGTTCCGCTACACCGGAAACAATTCCCGCTGTCTCCGGAGCAGAAAGCAGCCATCCGATCCTAAACACGCAAGATGCTACACGCCAGCATAAGTTGCCCGTCCTCGTCACCATTTTGCTCTCCTAACCTTTTGTGTGTGCAAGAAAAGCGGGGAGTGGCGTATCGTCCATGACATTCGAGGGTTGGATGCTGAGGCTCGGGATCCTGCCATCCGATTTTCAGAAAGGACGAGATCCTTCGTGACATGGCTCGCTGGCGTTTGTTCTCGTCAATTAATCTACTTTGGGGATTTTTCCAGGTCAAGTTACGAGAAGGCTCGATTACTTTCACAACATTTGCAACTCCGGATGGCCTCACCAAGTATCCCGTGACACATATGGGGGTGTCAAGTAGCCCGTCCGGTTTCAATCGGCTAGGTTCAGTCTGTTTTCGCAGACTACAACAGCGTCTGTAAAACTGGCTTCGATGATCTATCCGTCTACACACTGCGATGAACATCTCTCAGCTCTCTAGAAGGTCCTGCAGCCATGGGCCGACGAGCTACTCTGCATTAAAATCGAGAAATGTGTGTTTTGTGCCTCAGAAATCCCGTGCGTAGGAGATTTTTTCGGGCGCGACGGTGTTCGAATGGATTCGGCCAAGTCTACTACGATGCGGGATTGGCCGCTCCCCCAAACCTACGACGAGGTGAAGTCTTTTCTCGGTGCGTGCGTGTACGTGATACTATTTTGCAGCGGTTTTGGAGACGAAATTGCTCCACTCACCGAGATGGCTAAGGACAACAGACCTCGGGACGCAATCAAATTTCGACCAGCAGCTGGCTGCCATCAACATGCTCAAAAATAAGGTAGCTGCTCCACCAGTGCTGGTATATCCTGACTTTGGAAAGCCCTTTCACGTTAGCGTCGATGCCCCAGCCTTTGCCGTTGGTAGCTACCTTTTCCAGTTTGCCGAGGATGGCTCGGATCGGATCATCTTTATGGTGGTCCAAAATTGTCCCGTGTCGAGCTAATGTACCCCACGTGTGAGATGGAACCAATCGCCCCTCTTGATGCCATACCGACGTGGAGAGTATATATCACGATTGAAAATATCCTCCCGCAACAAACATCCTCTCATAGACTCGGCCGCTGGCTCAATGAGGTGGCATTATTCCAGCCAATGTTCCGTTGGTTTGACGGTTCCACAACGTCGTCGCTGTCGCAATGCCCAGACGACTTGATTGGAATGACGTCACCAACCGAGCAATCCATTTGTCCGCTTTGATCAACTCTCTAGCGACACTAACCGCCCAAGACCCGGGTAGTTTGTTTGTCCACAACATCTCTTCAACACTCGACATTACACACTTACGCCAACAGCATTATGACTCCGACCCGGTATTCGGTTCACTCATCCGTCATCTCAGGGATGGCGGCACCGACGATACATGCCGACCCCCCCCCCCCCNAAAGTCTTAACCACCCCCCCCCCCCGATTTGCTCTCGACGACGGTATCCTTTATTTCCAGATACGACCTGACGGACCCCGTCGACTTTGCATTCCAGACGTTGCCGATCTCAGGAAGGGTATCGTTTGGAGGAGCCTGACATTCCATCACGTGGTCACCCTAATCAGGCCAAGACTCTCTTATCCATGCTTGAGATATTGTACTGACGTGGTATGGCTACGACTATTCGCAACTATGTTGCTTCATTCGAGCTGTGGCGGCGCAACAACTATGTGCTAGGAATCCCTCCCGGTCACGTGCATCCGTTGGAAGTTCCCAAATGGCACTGGCGTGATTTCAGTATCGATTTTACGACCACATCGCCAATAACTGCGGTTGATCACGACGCAGTAATGGTTGTTGTCGGCCACTTGACTAAACGAGATCATGTCTTGCCTACTATAGTGGCAGCATCTGCGGTCGACACAGCTGAAATCTTTGTGACTTCTACCACTGACAACATGGGCTTCCAGCTTCGGTAGTTTCTGACCGCGATACCAAGTTGGCAGCTACAGTTTGGCAGCAGATTGTGAACTCCAAGAAACACGGCTCAATCCCAGTTCTGCTATCAAGCCTTCCACTGATGATCAAGCTGCAGTCAGTATCAAATTCGTGAATGAGTGTCTGCGACAGTTTTTGAATTATCACCATACCAACTCGGATCGGTTATTACCATTAGCCGAATTTGCATACAACCTGCGGGTTCTCAGCTCAATCTACATGACACCACTCGTGGCGGACCTGGAGAATCAACCACGATCCGTTATTGACTGCGTGGTTCCAGCTTCCGCGCCTACGCCCGCATTTGTCACGCACCAGCAAGCCATCATCGCCGAAGCTCAAGACGCGATGGCTGCAGCTCAGCTGGACTGGCATACCTCCTACAATCGTAATCACCCCCCATGTCGAATTTGCTGAAGGCGCCTCTGACCTTCTCGACACGAAAAACCTCGATCTAGCACATCTGGGTGCCGACGGTAAACGTAAACTCGCTGCTCGCTATATTGACCCCTAACCGATCGTTACAGTCTGTGGTCCAGACACGTACACGTCGGACTTGTCCCCGGGCTTCTGATTTCATCCTGAATATCACGTTTTCCGACTCCGGAAGTACTGTCGCGACGACGATAATGGCCGCATAACTTTGGTTTCTCCTGTCATTTCCGCGGACGGAACCGAGGGACACCCATCACTGACTACCACCACCGGGAAGGAGAACAACAACTTCGGGTTCGCTAACTCGCCGCAACTATAGCACCATCCTGGGAACCATTGGCGAATTTGGGTCAAGCCATTGGACACGTTCGTTAATACCTGGATACGATTTCGCCAACGCGCGCTATTGCGCGTCAAATGGAGGAAGTGTATGTCACTTCAACCGAAGCCCTCATATTACATACACCCTGCACGCGCATGCCCTGTGCCTAGTGGTGAACCCCAGTCGAGTAGACAACGAAGTGCAATCACAACACATTGCAGGGCGAGTGGTTCCATCAGGTACACTTGCTGCAGTGGCTTCAACCTTGTTAGCTATCTGTAGAATCATGATTGCTAGGGAAATGGCGTGTTTGATGGTATATATGTTCCAGTTCCATTTTTACTTTACATTCTATTTCTACTTCAGGATAAACTATATCTAACACATTTGCTTTTCATCTACAATTTCTAAGGTACTAATGATCTCGTGCATAAGCGCCCAACAATTCCTAGGTAGTTGGAACGAAGTTCCACCCGGTGTTTTGGGTGACATCTATCCCTACCATATAAGGTTCACCCGCCATCCATCAAGCAACATGCAAGGGTAATTGGGTTTTGATGTTGACCGTGGCCGCCGCAGTCGCATTAACATGGGCTTTTTCGTTGCCCAACGGTTATCTATTATAAAGGTTTCGTTATCGTGGTGTTAATACGGAATGGAGCACATTTACAGTCGGGTACACGATAACGTGATTTCAGGAGAGACTCCCCCAATTTCGTCTGAGATATAAGAAATAAGATACGGGGTACAGGTTCATTCACTTCGAACGATTTTTGAAACACGTGCTCTACCAGAAACAAGTTTTGTTATATGAAGTATATAGGTAAGTACAAGTTTTTCTTACCTTTCGACTCTCCCCTCTGGAGAAACTCTGGATGAAAATCCAGAGAATACTATGTGCCAAGTGAGTCAAGCGATGTAAGTAGAAGTACATTGGTGTAACTTCGCTGGAATTGGAGCATCTATCCCAGCAAAACTCCACGTTCAAGATACACAAAACAATACGAAAAGGAGTTACATACGATTTTGGCAGTTGCGAAAAAACAAAAATCTAACGGCATAAGTACGCGGGCATAACTAAGCTGAAATTGACGTAACTATCCTTAACGAAGCTCAAGTGGCTTGGAGGCTTGTGGACCAATACGTGTAGACATGACAATATAAATTTTGCAACCAACAAATACGCGTTAGACTGTTTCAAAAAGGAACTACCGAACGATACCAAATAACTAAAGCTACAAAAGCACACTCACATTCTCGTTTTGTGTGATCTCCCTAGTAATGTGCAGCACACGAGCCCGTCGTGGGCAGATGGAGCGTCGTCTATGGTCTACTCACCAAATGGGACTTCACATAACAAGGCATCATGTCCATAATACGGAACCACCAACGAGACGATCTCGTTGTTGTCATCACCTTGCCGAAGCTCTCAGCGGTATTGTGGCCCAAATCTACTTTACGATATTCAGAAAACGTTATTGACGCAGTTTTACCTTTGTGGCAGTACAGTCTTCGAAGGATACACCGCAACGAGCTACGGATATGACTCATACCAACGACGAGTTCATAAGCTAATCCAGTGTTGGTACAAGCACTTGAAATCAACCAATAGGACTGTTGCTTAATCCTATGAGCATTTAATGTGATATTGCTCTTCCTGCGGAAGAGCTAATCGAGCTGAGTTTGTCTTTAACGAAGACTACGAATTGTGATTGATGGAGACGATGACTCTAATCACGGATATCGGGGCGACGCTTACGCTATTGAGCAAGCCAGTGGTATGGATACCACTGTAGGCGATGTTGAGGCATCTAGTCACGCATGTCCGTGACGCCGTACTGGCCGCACAACTCGCTGGATTGCAGGTTACAAAATATAAGGTCGACTAAGACATTAATAAGCTTTCATACCGATGCTGTGCTTACCGAAGCAAAGTCTGTCCAGGCAAGTGCGAGTACAGTTTGAGCCTGGAGGTGATACCAACTTTGTTCCACACACATGTGGTCCCTCGGTATTTCCGTCTGATATCTCTGTGACGTAGCGCTTGGAACTTTCGCTCCGCGGCTGCTTAGTGTCTCCTTCCTGGGCAACACGTGTGCACCCTGCGTTGGATCAGAGTAATGTTGTTCCTTGTGGATAGACGGCCCGCCCGGACGAGGGATTTATCCGGGGCCGTGAGTTCCTTGGGAATACCTTCTACAGACAAGAAGGTCCCGGGGAACTCGGTCAGTAACCTCACCTTGTGTACCCCCTTCGAGTCGGTTGTTTAGACCAGGGATAAGGTCAACCACTGAGAACCCTTAGAGTCCCGACCCAGTACAGTACGCTGGTGGGTAGCTAGACAAACAATCACTCGGGGAGTGCTACCAGACTCCGGGGGTGGGATTAATACGCAACTAAAATATGTACACTGGTTCTTTCGGAGAGAGACTCCACCGGCGATGGCCGCTAATAGTTTTGGGCGAGACCCTGAGAATATGAAATGCCACTCCCGTGCCGGCTAGACCGCACTCCG